>JAODPA010079645.1:0-27030 GCA_025585075.1 Nepenthes mirabilis | reverse complement strand
TTATGAAATTTCTAATCTTTAGAATGCATCTCAGATTTGATGAAAAGAAAAGAAAAAAAAAAATTTATGCTCATAATTTTATTATATGAATTAGTATTGACGACGACTTTTGATGATATTAAAAGTCGGGTCGTCACAGTTAAGGTTCCAATGGAAGATCATTCTTGAGTCATAGAAGGTATCAAAGTGAGAGCCTATTGGTTTGTTTGAGATTTTGTATTAAGCCGGAGAGATAGTCAATAATTAGGCCTACCTTCGAATTTGGGTAGATTATCGCGATGTCTCCCATTTACCAACGAATGAGGAAGTAGGATTATGATTAGGTTTAACCATTTGGGAGATTAGGAATTCGTCTTATAATGAGGTTTCAATCGTAAATTTTTGATAAAAGAGCATTAGATGTTGAGGATCATGATGATTCAAATGATTAAGATTCTCTAGGAATAATCGTCTCTCTAAGAAAGTGATTTGGGAGTGCGTAGACAGAATCTGGAAGATCTTTTCCCCTATTGTTAAGTTTTGAGGTTCGTTAAATTTCAAAGATGAAATTTTTATAAGTGGGCGAGAGTTGTAAGGTACCAATTTTTAAAACATAGTAAAAATGAGTAATTGAGTTAATATAAGTTGATCGAGGTCTTAGGACACAGGAGGAAGTGGATCGAAGGGCTGAAGATCTGAAATTGATGGAATTGAGAACCGGTGTTATCATCTCAAAATATTAATCAATAAATATGATTTGGGTTTTAAATGATAGTAATCTCGGGGTGTTAAATTAATATAATCACAATTAGGCTCGAAGTATGTGGAAGGATATGTTTCGGAGTCGAAAATTGGACGGCAGTGCCTGGTGGACTGCTAGACACGCATTTGATCATGCTTCATGTTTATGCATCATGTATTATGCTCCTATTCTATTCCCTTGCTTTATTTTAAGTATATGCTTATGTCCATATTATATTGTATATTGTTGAGCATTTGGCTCACTACTTACTATTTTTCTTCCTTCAAATGAGTATGAGTTTATACCTGATGAAGTAGAGTAGGGATAAGCAAGTTAGCTAGACGTCAGACTTGGAGGATTATTTTGTTGATGTAAATTGTGATGGTTTTGTATTTTTGTATATTTTGGGATGGACATGTATTGATGTATCTATTATATTGATAATGAGCAAAAAATTTAGTTTTCGCTGTATATTGATGGATGTACATGCTTCCACAGGTTATTATGGTTTGATATTTAGGAACCTAGTGGCATCTTGTACAAGCAGATATTATAATTGGAGTTATGACATTGGTGCCACAAATGAATTGTGGCTTTTTAGATCCTGTGTTATTATTTATGGATATATATATATATGTTATTTAGGGATTTATACAAGTTTGTGTTAGTTTGACGGTCATTTTACAGCCAAAACCTTGCCGATTTTCGGGTAGAATTTTTGGGGTCGTCACAATTCGTATCAGAGAAGAGAGATACCATAGGCTTGATTTGGATTTTAAACAAAAGCCTAGGATAGGATAGGCCTAATTGGCCAAGTAGATATAGGCATAGAATGATTAAACTAGATTAGATAGTTCTAGTTATCCTAATTTGCCCTAACTTAGTCCTAGTCTGAGTAGGACTGCTAGTTATGCTTGATTGCATAGATTGTTATGTTCTAGTTAGTATCCGACATGTGAACTAACCTGTATCGTACTTGTTTTAGAAAAGATAACGGTAGCTGACCATGTCACCTAGATGGAGGACAATGCGTGGAGATGGCCAACCACATAATAGAAAAGCAGAATACCTAAATTTGTTGAGTTGGGATGCTGAATAGTATGGCAAGTGAGACGGATGGGATAGAATCAACAGCTCGTGATTAGTATAACTTGGAGTCAATTTCTAGTGTTAGCAAATCTAAGGATGTCAATTTATGATCGATTTAATAATAATAATAATGTGCCTAAATTTTTGGGTGGCACGGATCCTGTAAAAGTTGAAATGTGGATCCTAAGAATCAAAATGGTGTTTGCAGTGACCCAATGTCCAAAAGGAGATAAAATAATGTTAGCCTCACATAAGTTAAAAGGCGAAGCCAACCATGGACGGTCGATGAGAAGAGAGTCATGGGTCGGGAGGATAAAGAGATATCATAGAATATGTTCGTGGATGTTTTTATGGATAAATTTTTTTGACAAGTTTTTGGGAGCATGTTTCAAATTGTGGATAGTTCGGCCACATAATTAAAGATTTTCCTTATCCCATTGGCTGGACAATGAAGAAGTCCAATGCCTTGGATCGGGATTTTACGATGACGGCACAAGGTGCAAAGGTGTCATCTACTATAAAGGAAGGTAGGATTTTTAAATTTTTATATTTCAGTATATGTGTTATTTTAGAATTCTGAATCTATATTTTCATTTGTATTTTCTAAGTTTATTCATTTATTCGATGATCATTGACTTTATACTAGTTGTATCGATATTTACGATATTTTCTTGGGCCTGTAGATATGATTGGTTGGGTTGATTTGATTTATTTTGTGGCACTAAACTTTGATCTGATTTTAGTGGTGATTTGGTTGGTGAGTCGCCATACTAGTGCAAATTGTGTTGGTAAGGATATTATACTTTGCAGTCGAATTGTGAAATTTTGAGTGTGATGTAGAGTTGATCGAGCAGAGACAAAATTAGTATCGTTGCACTTGCAATTCATTTAATGAAGATATGTGTGAAGTTTATTTAGCATAGGAGATCACATCTGGAAGTCATCCTATGGTCACTAAGACTTTTCAATTGTGTAAGTATTCGAGAATATTTCTTGGAGGAAAGGATTAGGCTGGTTTATCTTTTGATAGATAAATCGATGTTGCTATCAAGGTTGTGCCAGGATCGGCATCAATTTTTAAGGATTTCGTATAGAACTGAAGAAGTATCAGCTGGGTACCTGCCATGAGATTCTTTAGAACCTTTAGGGTGAGTAAGATGAACTGATGAGGTAACTTGTAGATTATTAAAAATTTAGGTTGTTCAGGAGATATATAGTTTGATAAGCGGGTATTGGAAAAATAAATAAGAAACTCATTCGATCTATTGTAAAGGCTTGGTATTTTCTAAGATTGATCTATATTCAGAGTGTTGTCAATTGAAGATAATTAAGAGTTGTTCTCGTGGCAGCATTCAGGATAAAGATATGACTATTACAAGTTTCGGTAATGTTGTTTGGGTTTATAGGTTCATTGGTATTTTTGTGGATTTTATGGATTGGATGTTCACACCATATTTAGGTCAATTTTATGATGGCCTTATCGATAAATTTAGGAAATTATGAGGAGGTATGAACTCTATTTGAGGAATGTATCATGGATTGTGAAAGGCAGTTAGGCATGTACTCAACTGAGAAAAGAATGTGAGTTTGGTTAGGGTAAGTGTAATGTTGTGCATGTGGTTTCTTCGATATCATAAATGTGGTTCTATAGAGATTTAACCGATGGCTAATTTGGAAAAGACTAACTGAGGTAGCAGAAGTGTGCAATTTTCTTGGGTCTCGTTGAATCCGATAAGATATTCGTTAAGTGTTCCTCAAGGACTGCAACGTCCGTGGGACGTTTCGCCTGGAAGCGATCGATATTTGTCAGAATGATGTATGTGAGGATAGTTTTTTAGGAATAAATGGTAAATTGTCGACCATGTTATCCGGGTTCATCCCTAATGGGTCAAGTGAACTGCAATAGAATATTATGCTTTTGAGAAAGATTTAGGATTATGCTTTCCCACAACGTGTATGGGTGGTTTCCCTTGGGTTAGGTCGGTGAGAAGTTTATGACCAGAATATCTCCATGACATGAGTCAGCGATCAGAATTTTCGCTTTAAGGATTTATAGATGTTTATGGAGATAGTTATTATCTAATTGATCGTAAAGGTTTGAGGAGTTGTGTCATAAAGAGGATATGATCATAAGATAGTGCAAGTGGGTAAATCTTCTTAAGGACTGTGAATGTGAATCTCAGTGTCTTTCAGGAAAAGTTAATATTATTGCTAATAATTTGATGTCGGGTATCTTTAAATTTGATATGTCTTCGATGCTTCATAGGTGATGTTGAAGGGTGAGCGGCGAGCAGGTCCCAATATTTGAGCAAATGGGGTGCTTTGCTTATAACTTTGGAAAGAAGAATTGTATTTGAAGTATTGGAGTTATGAAATTATGAGATCAGAAGTCCTTGCAGTTTTGCTTCGAGGTTGTTAGAACGGCAAGGATTTTTGGTGTTTGAATAATTGTGGACTAGCTAACGAGAACAATCCATTTATTGTGAATTTAGATGATACGATTGAATTGAATAAGTTGGCTTGTCGGTATGCCAACGAGATGATAAGTTGCTAAATATTCACATTTTGAGGTTTTGGTAGTAATTTAAGACTGTGCTGAAATTTTTAGCTGATCACTACAATTGTGTTACCTAAGTTGATTGTAATCTGATGACTTTGGGCTTTACCTTAATTGTATCAATATCTTTGAGATTTCTTAGGATTACAGCTATGACGGAACGGATTTTTTTTTTGTCCTCAAAAGCTTCCCTCAAAACAGTAATACCATTAACTGTCTAAAACACAAGGCAAGACTCCTACAGAAATTTTGGCAGAGTCTCCTTTGTAATAGGATGAAAAATCCAAAAATACAACCCTGTATAATCATCCATAACAAGCACACAACTATCCATCATTCACAATTCCTACAATAAACATTCACAGGATCACATGTGCCATCCATGGCACAAATCCATAAAAATATTTACTACTCTAACAATTTAATAACGAGATGTCATCTAAGACCTGTACAGAAAATTCAGAGTATATAGCGGAAGTAAACTAAAAACCTGTAGAAGCATAGCATTTTCTCTTCTACTATCATACACATCATGAGCTTTCTATACAAAAATTGACATGTTCTAAGACATCAATAATCATAAGATCTGTATACAAAAATATGTGCATCTAGGCCTTTACGTCGACAGGCTCCTCCAAAATAGCTTCAATGTGCTATGGTCCTCAAAAGTCTTCAAGAAACTTCTCTCTCTGATTACTCTTTTTCGTCAAATAAAAGCTCTACTGTCTCATCTGGAGGGAAAAAAATACTAAAACAGTGAGTCGATGCCCAGTAAGGTACATGCATATGAACTGTAAAACGGTTATGCCAAAACGATCATATAACCATGCAGAACCAAAATGTCTAATCAAACATCATCAAAAAAATAGTAAAGACATACTATAACGATATTAAATCTCATGCTTCATAAATCATTACACTATAGGCTGTGAAATAATAACTATAAACTTTATTGATGCATGGTAAAACTGAAAACAATACTCTATACTGTTCACTGTCATCTTTTCACTGTATACGATTCATTATCATCTTTTTATCAGATGATACTCTATCATCTTTTCACTGTACAATACATTTTTACCTTTTATTGTGACATATCTTAACAATTTCAGACCCTGCCAGTGTACCCTACTAGCGGAAGGGGCGAATGATCGAGGATAGATTGTGTTCAGTCCGCACAATCCAAGGCCTATCATATCATATATATCCCATCCCGAGGGATATCTGTACTGTGTGCCACCCGAAGGTCGGCCTATGTCCCTCCTGGCTTAACGCCCTTGAGGACAGGGTGGACCATGAATCGCTCCATGGATAGAGCTATCCTTGATTACCACCGTAAGTTCTAAGGCCACACCCAAGAATTTACCTGGACTGTAGTCAGTCTCGGGTCCCAAAATAACTGTAGCGGAAATCATCTCTTTATCAAAAATCCCATTTTCGAAATCAAATTTTCACAACACAATTTCAGCACTTCTTTAAATTTACATGGAAATTTTTTCAATATAAGTTTGTACATATTTTCGAAAACAAACTATACAGGAAGCTTCATTTCTATGTCAATTCACTTTCATATAACAGAAGCTACGGTTAAAACTCATCAAAACCTCTTCATTTTCATACAAAGGGTTTCGCCAAAACCGTCAGACTCAAATCGGTCTCTTACATGTACATTTTTCATGAAATTAATGTCATAGATGCCATGCATATACATTAAATCATGCAATTTACTCAATCTTCACAACATTTTCGAGCTAGGGTTTCATCACATGCTTTCCGAGACAAATTGAACACTATTTTCATGCTTATTCACGAAATCAGAGCTAAATCTTGCAATAAACATGGATAAATATAAAATCTAACCGATTAATTAAAGAAAACATGCTTCATGTACTTTAAACATGCATCAATATCATTTTCGTTCACTTTAAAGCAAAATAAACGGTAAAAACGAAAAATAATGTCCAAGGTACACTTGCCTTGACGCGTGCTTTAACTTTTATAACTGGCTCACGGATGGATTCAGTCTCCCGGGCCTCGTTCTCCCTTCTCTCTCTAAAATCGGCACTCCCTCTCTCTAAAACCCTAAACCCTCTCTCTGCTTTTGGCACCCAACCGCTCGAGCGGAGGGCTTCGGGTACGCCACTAGGTTTCCACCCTGATAGGAGGGCTCGAGCCCACGGAGGGCGCTAGTCTGGCCCGCTGCAAGCCTGCAGCAAGCCTACGTCGCGTTTTTGCTGTTCGGGACCCGTTTTGACCATTCTAACACAATCTTTCACATCCTTGGACCTTATTTTTTATTATATAACCTTAATAAGTCATGATTATCACAATTTAAAACCTGAAATCTCGTCTACGAATTAACATTTCACCGCTTATAATTTTGGTTTCCGATTTACTAATTCCGATTCTTTGAGCTTTCCAATCCATTTCTCCTGTTCCTTTTGAACACAATTCACCTATTTTAACTTATTTACCTTCTAATTATTATATTTCGGAGCTCGGGTCATCACATTCTCCCCCACTTATATAAATTTCGTCCTCAAAATTTGACAAATCTCGAACTCCCTGAGTCAGAGGAACTCTCCCAAGCATTCCCAATCACCTCCTCGGTTAAACGATTATCTTAGAATACTTCAAGTATTGAATTGTTCTGATCCTTATTACTCGTTTCATTCTATCGAAACCTAAATTGAAACCTCCTTATGGGGATAAGCTTAAAATTTTTCAAGATAATTCATCACAATTACTTATTTACTCCAACATTTACGATACTTGGGAAAAACTTCACATTAATCTACGAAGTTTAAGGGCATCTTAAACCTATTAATTCCAAGTGACTAAGCTCAAGTACTCAATCAGTTGAAACTTCTTACTTTAATTTATGCTAAGTATCTCCCCGAACCTTAAATTCCTATAATCGGTGGTAACCTTCTAAATTCTTCTAGCGTTTCTAAATCACCTCATTGATTAAATGGTTATCTCAAAGAATCTTGAGCGTTGAATTATCCTGGTTCTTATTACCCAACGTATTCTATCATAATCTAATTCTACCGAGTTCGAAGACACACCGAATTCATCAACTACTTTTTCAACTTAACTCGCAACCTCAAACGTCTGAGAGTTTTTGCTTGATCCTATCTTAAGTCTAGAAGGGAAACATTTTTGATTGAACTTTATCATATGTGGGTTCACCACATTTCCACTGCGCTACTCTACTTATTTATCTAGCTATGAGTCATCCGATTATAGTTTGCCGCTACATCCAAGTTCACTTAACTCCTAAAACTCCCTGATCAAGTTTCAATCGAGATTTTGGCACAAACTTCAAATCGTAAACAACCTCAAAATCGAAATACCTTATATCCTCACTATTTCGTTGATATATTATCAAACCGACATTTTCTTAGAATACACAATCTATGTGAAACACTTAGATTACGCGTCAACCATATTTAAAGCAAATCCTGAGATAGCCATATCATGCAGACAATCCCTACCATTCCTCAAATTACAACAAGATTAGAAATTACAATTATAATTATAACGCAAAAATTTATTATAGCTTTCGGTCATTACCCGGAATCTCAAAACCCAAATACTTAGAAACATCAGAATCTTGTTGGCATACCGATGGGCCACCTAATTTAATCCGAACACATTCTCCATAATTATAATATAAGTGAATTGTCTTGAAACAAAACCATAGGGATTTCTTGTTCCAAAATTTCACGGCTATAATACTTTTAATACGTTTCTATCTCCCAATTTAAGAAAACGACACCTATTGTCCAAGAATTTGAACGTATTTGTAATTTTTTCCTTTCACACCTCCTACAAACACCAAAAGCACATTGAGTCTAAAACTCTTAACGTCAATTATCAGCATCAAGGCCAAATTTCTTAAAGATGCTAAGGTTTCTCCTAGCAATCCTTAAATGGGTCTCTCCATTTGCAATATCGCAAGATTATTTGACTATTATAACTCTTGAAATTATCCGGTATCAGCTACCTCCTAGGTAACATCCCTAAGTTTCCAAAGTGGAGATTCCAACTATTAATTTCGACGTACTGGTGGAGTAATTTTAACTATGAATCTCTCCCCCACTTATATGGGGATAGTCACCTATCACAATACCGGGATAGAAAAATTCTAACATCCCCAAAGATATTACTTGCTATGTAAACTTACTAGCCCCATCAATGGTCATCTCAAATAACCTTATCGGTCTGTCTTATCTACTTCGAAGGTTCTGGGGGTATTTCTCAATGATACCAAAGCCTAAAACTCTCAACGATCGCCGTTGAGTTTGACACAACCTCGAATTATCGGTCATCAGATAAGTCAACCTAATCTTCCTTCTATAATCATCCTCAATTAGTCACACGGCTGAAGATCCTCAATGACCACAAAATAACTTCAAGCGGTGGCCGCATATACTAATTAGACTTAATGCAGATTCTCATTAAATACTCTACAAGAAAGACGACATCAATTCCCTGATACTTCGATCAATTCAACTCATGCTTCAAATCCCACAACCTAATAGCCAGATGTTATCTTTTACCAGTCTAATCATATTAACACTGCAATTTGTCTATCGAACAATTATTAAGATCAGGTCAAGACTAAATACCTTAGCCGGCTCAAATTCATACCCAAAATCGCACAATTCAATTACAAGGCATAATACACTTACTAATACAACTTCGGTCGACCAAACCAATCGCATCTACAAACTCAAGGGAAAACGTCACAACATTAATACTGTCTATATCAAACTTAGATCCTTAATGAAACAAACTTAGGAATCACAAAATTATCCAAAATTAGGATCCCAACGATACAAGTGCTGTGACATCAAAATAGAGAAATCTCATCTTCAATCTCGGCAATCCACAAATTCCCTCATGCACCATCACCACCCAACTCTGATTCCATGGCACTGGATTTATTCACTGCCAGGGCAAAGGATACGAACTATCCTTAATCTAGCGACCATGCTATTCATACTTAGGTCATAGTCCCAAAGTCTCTTCGGGAAGGCGTTTATCTAAAATTCTTACTTGCACATTCACTTTGATACAACCTTTTACCTTTCCAAATACTAGATTACATTTGCCGCTATTACAAAGCCTAGGTCTCCCAATCACACATAACTCAAAACACAACGCAACCATGGGTTTGGAATCCCCCAGAATGACACCAGGCTACAATATCAGACATAGGAGCCTTACCTCTTATCACAACTGATGACACTTAACATCTTGAGTTAATACCTTAGAGTCCTAGATTAAAACACTGGACCTTTTTACCGTCCATCTATGAATAAGGACATCCCTCAATCTTACGATCAACCAACCACTATTGAATCATACTCCAGAGAGTCTCACAGAAACAAAGCATTCACCCAAGGAGATTTCAAAACACATAAGACAATACCTCTTAATCCTCGAGACCCATGATCCTTCTCATGTCAACCAACCGAGGTCGAAACCACCTCCTATCTAGTATGGGGCAACACGCCATATCTTCTACAAGACATGAGATCACCATAACGTCATCTTAAGTTTAAGAATCCACATTTCAACCTCAATAGGATTTAGGCTACCCAAAAGTCCAAACACTTAAGCATTTCCAAAACGATTTATGTATTGTCATCCTAGGACTTGATATACCCGAAATTAAATCCATTCATACTAACCTCGAGCCGACGGCGCGACTCCATTCATTTCGCTGGTTAGGTTGACCAGCACCATTCTTAGAAAACCCAAACCTCAAATCGAGAAAAATTAACCGAGACCTCGAGTCAATCAGTGATCAATTCAAGAACCCAATTGATATCAATCAAATCTCAACACTAAGGTGTCTCTACACACCATCGTCCTCTCAACCCTACAACCAGCTACTAATATTAGTAGTCCCCATCTAAGAGCCACTACTAATATTTTCTTGAGACCGAGACATTTTACATTAAGACATTCCTTGAACACTAACTAGGACACATTAGTTAACCAATCAAACTAAATCATCATTCCTGACTTAGCACTAGCCGAAGAACCAATTTCTTAAGTGTCCTAGTTACCTTAACTTCCCATACCTATTCCTATAGGAATTCTGTATAGAGATTCAATCCCATGCTTCCGCTTTTCGAACAATTAATTCCTAAGGCATCTCAATTCTTTGATACCAATTGTGACGGAACGGATTTTTTTTGTCCTCAAAAGCTTCCGTCAAAACAGCAATACCATTAACGGTCTAAAATAAAAGGCAAGACTCCTGCAAAAATTTCGACAGAGTCTCCTTTGTAATAGGATGAAAAACCCAAAAATACAACACTATATAATCATCCATAACAAGCACACAACTATCCATCATTCATAATTCCTACAATAAACATTCACAGGATCACATGTGCCATCCATGGCACAAATCCATAAAAATATTTACTACTCTAACAATTTAATAACGAGATGCCATCTAGGACCTGCACAGAAAATTCAGAGTATATAGCGGAAGTAAACTAAGAACCTGCAGAAGTATAGAATTTTCTCTTCTACTATCATACACATCATGAGCTTTCTATACAAAAATTGACATGTTCTAAGACATCAATAATCACAAGATCAGTATACAAAAATCATGTGCAGCTAGGCCTTTATGTCGACAGGCTCCTCCAAAATAGCTCCAATGTGCTATGGTCCTCAAAAGTCTTCAAGAAATTTCTCTCTCTGATTACTCTTTTTCGTCAGATAAAAGCTCTACTGTCTCATCTGGATGGGAAAAAATACTAAAACAGTGAGTCGATGCCCAATAAGGTACATGCATATGAACTGTGAAACAGTTATGTCAAAACGATCATATAACCATACAGAACCAGAATGTCTAATCAAACATCATCAAAAAAAATAGTAAAGACATACTATAACGATATTAAATCTCATGCTTCATAAATCATTACACTATAGGCTGTAAAATAATAACTATAAACTTTATTGATGCATGATAAAACTGAAAACAATACTCTATACTGTTCACTGTCATCTTTTCACTGTATACGATTCATTATCATCTTTTCATCAGATGATATTCTATCATCTTTTCACTGTACAATACATTTTTATCTTTTATTGTGACATATCTTAACAATTTCAGACCCTATCAGTGTACCCTACTAGCGGAAGGGGCGAATAATTGAGGATAGATTGTGTTCAGTCCGTACAATCTAAAGCCTATCATATCATATATATCCCATCCCGAGAGATATTTGTACTGTGTGCCACCCAAAAGTCGGCCTATGTCCCTCCTGGTTTGACGCCCTTGAGGACAGGGTGGAGCATGAATCGCTCCATGGACAGAGCTATCCTCGATTACCACCGTAAGTTCTAAGGCCTCACCCAAGAACTTACCTGGACTGTAGTCAGTCTCGGGTCCCAAAATAACTGTAATGGAAATCATCTCTTTATCAAAAATGTCATTTTTGAAATTAAACTTTCACAATACAATTTCAGCACTTCTTTAAATTTACATGAAAATTTTGTCGGTATAAGTTTGTACATATTTTCGAAAACAAACTATACGGGAAGCTTCATTTCTATGTCAATTAACTTTCATATAACAGAGGCTATGGTTAAAACTCATCAAAACCTCTTCATTTTCATACAAATGGCTTCGCCAAAACCGTCAGACTCAAATCGTTCTCTTACATGTACATTTTTCATGAAATTAATGTCATAGATGCCATGCATATACATTAAATCATGCAATTTACTCAATCTTCACAACATTTTCGAGCTAGGGTTTCATCACATGCTTTCCGAGATAAATCGAACACTATTTTCATGCTTATTCGCGAAATCGGAGCTAAATCTTGCAATAAACATAGATAAATATAAAATCTAACTAATTAATTGAAGGAAACATGCTTCATGTACTTTAAACATGCATCAATATCATTTTCGTCCACTTTAAAGCAACATAAACGGTAAAAATGAAAAATAACGTCCGAGGTATACTTGCCTTGATGCGTGCTTTAACTTTTATAACTGGCTCACGGATGGATTCGAGCTCCCGGGCCTCGTTCTCCCTTCTTCTCTCTCTAAAATTGGCACTCCCTCTCTCTCTAAAACCCTAAACACGTGCAAAAAATGAGAGGAGAGAAGCAGATCGCGTTTTTATACTGCGCCTGCCGCTCGAGCGGAGCTCGAGTGGCCAGCAAGCACTCGGCTTTCGGCACCCAGCCGCTCGAGCGAAGCTCGAGCAGCCAACGGGCAGAGGGCTTCGGGTATGCCACTGGTTTTTCTGCCCGATAGGAGGGCTCGAGCCCACGGAGGGCGCTGGTCTGGCCCGCGACAATCCTGCAGTAAGCCTACGTCGCGTTTTCACCGTTCGGGACCCATTCTTACCATTCTAACCCAATCTTTCACATCCTTGGACCTTATTTTTGATTATATAACTTAATAAGTCGTGATTATCACAATTTAAAATCCAAAATCTCGTCTACGAATTATCATTTCACCGCTTATAATTTCGGTTTCCAATTTACTAATTCCGATTCTTTGAGCTTTCCAATCTATTTCTCCCGTACCTTTTGAATACAATTCACCTATTTTAACTTATCTACCTTCTAATTATCATATTCCGAAACTTGGGTCGTCATAACAGCTACTATGTAACTTAAGTGTCCAATACGAATCAATGGATATGAGTTGCAAGACGATTTTTAGTGCGCAAAGAGACAACTAATCAGAGTTGCGCAGTGGGAGCATGTCGGCCCATAACCCAAAGATTTTGAAATAAGATTGAGGTTCCAAGTGAATGATCATTTTCGAGGCTTAAGGTTAATTGAAGTAAAAGTTTATTGTCTGTTTGGAGTTTTGAATTAAGACGGAGAGGTAGTCAATAAATTTGATTCACCTTCAAATTTCATAGATTATCGTGATGTCTCCCATGTATCGATGATTGAGAAAATGAATATGTGATCAGGTTAAGCCATTGTGGGAGATTAGGAATCCATCTTTTGATAAGGTTTCAATTTAGATTTTAGATGAAAATATCAAGTATTAAGAATAAGGATAATTCAGTTAGTTAAGGTTTTCTAGGAAAGATCATTTAATCAAGGATGTGACATAGGAACATGAAGAAGAAATCTAAAAGAATTTTCCCTGACTATTAAATTTTGAGGTTTATTAAATTTTGAGGACAAAATTTCTATAAGTGTAGGAGAATTATAAGGTACCAATTTTTAAAATATAATAATTATGAGCAATCACAATAATATAAGTGAATCGAAATCAAAGAATGTGAGAGAAATTGGATCAAAAAGCTCAAAAACCCAAACTTGACAAAATCGGGAACCAATATTGTAAACCTTGAAATATTAATCCGTAAATAAGATTTAAGTTTTAAATTATGATAATCATAATTTTTAAGCTAATATAATCAAAATTAGGATTCAAAAATGTAAAATATTTGGTTAGAATGGTCGAAATGGGTCCCAGACAATGCATACGCGAAGCTAGCTCGCTGTGAGCCTACCCCAGCCTAACCCACGCCTGACGCACACTCAAGCCTCCTCTCGAGTGTCAGATCCAGGGAAGGGGCGCCTGTTTGGCTATTTCAGCACACGTGGTTGTTTTCTGCGTCATGTTTGCATAGATCTGGGAGAGATAAGAGAGAGAGCGTGGAGAACAAAGAGAGAAGGAGGAGATCGAGGCTCTCGAGTTCAATTCAAACTTAAAGTTAGTTGAAGAAGTTGTAGATCGGGTCGAGGTAAGTGCACCTATATACTTTTCTTCCTCTTATTTTACTTTTATTCCATTCCTTTTGGGTATTTTCGTTCCGATATCCGTCCAAACTTATATTTTATGATACTCATGTCTTGAGCATACTTATTTGTTGATTTAATGTTCAATTTAATAGTTTTTATGTGGTATTGCATTCGTTGAAACCCTAACCCCATGCCCGGATATTTTTACCCGTTTATTTTGAGATTTTTGTATGATTTGGACTTAGAAAATTGGAACCCTAGCTTATGGATGTGAATATTGATATTTGTTCACATATATTTTATATATGTTATTTTTTATATATTCTGAAAATTATATTGGATGTTTTTATAGAGGATTTATTGTCCAAAAACTACAAAATTATGTTTAGCTCTTTGTGGTAAGAATTTTCTCATGCTCTCCAAGCTTTATATTGATTGTGCATGTATTTAAAGTCATGTGAAAACTTAAACTCACAAGAATATGATTATCTATATTTGTATCTAAGAATTATGCAAAATGTAAAAACTATAAGAAAGGAATTCCATGATATGTTAAGTTTTAATAAATTGTTTTCCAAAGAATGAGAACAAAGTGTTATGAATGAAGTATGGATATTCCCTTAAGAATCAGTAATCATGAAACTAGACCAAAAATTTATATTTCAAATGGTAGTATTCTCTAATATACATTAGGATATTATTATAGTAGCACGATGACTACCTCTAGGCCACAGGGGATATGGTAGTATAAGCATTATGACCCCATATACCGAGTAAAAGGTATATCGCTCGCCATAGGGTATTAAATTGCTTGGATAGTGCATTAGAATGTGTGAAAGCATACACATTCTTTTCCTCGTTCGGCCACACTGTTAGTTGGTAATGCCTATTAATCCTAATCTGCAAAGACAAAAAAATTTCTACATCTTTTAAAACCTAAAGGAATCAGAAATAGAATGTAAAAGAAAAATGAGTTTCGAAAATGCATTTGATCATACTTCATGTATTATGCTCCTATTCCATTCCCTTACTTTATTTTAAGTATATTACTTATATCCTTGTTATATTGTGCCTTATTGAGTATTCGGCTCACTCGTTACTATTTTTCTGCCTTCAGATGAGTATGAGTTTATACCCGATGAGGCGAAATAGGAATAAACAAGTTGGCTAAACGTTGGACTTGGAGGATTATTTTGTTAACGTAAATTGTGATGGTTTTGTACTTTTATTTTGAATTACCTTTGTATATTTTGAGATGGACATGTATTGATGTATCTAATATATTGATAATGAGCAGATAGTTTAGTTTTCGCTGTATATTGATAAATATATAAGCTTCCGTAGGTTGTTATGGTTTGATATTTAGGAACCTAGTGGCATCTTGTATGAGCCGACATTGTAATCGAAGTTATAACGTTGATGCCACGAATGAATTGTGGCTTTTTGGATCCTATGTTATTATTTGTAGATATATATATATATGTGTTGTATAGAGATTTATACAGGTTTGTATTAGTTTAGCAGCCATTTTATAGCCAAAACCTTGCCAATTTTCTGGTAGGATTTTTAGGGTTATCAATTCTTGATCGTGATTTTGTTCAACTTATGATAATCCGTGCACAACCATAAAGTTTCATCCTTCTTCTTCACAAACAAGATCGGTGCACCCTAAGAAAATACACTTGGTCTAATGAACCCTTGTCTAATAGGTCCTACAAATACTGCTTTAACCCTTTTAATTTAACAGGAGCCATCTTATAGGGTGTCTTCAAAATCGATGCTGATCCCGACAGAATATCAATTTCAAATTCTATCTCTCGGTATGACAACAAACCAGGCAATTCTTTTCTAGAATACATTGTAACGTAACGGTTTCTATCGTTTAAGACTCTCCGTTAATTGCCATACTTAATCAAATAAAAATCCATATACTAATATTTTAAGATAAGAAATTTTATAGAAATTTTGGCAAAATTTTCTCTACAACTGGACTGAAACCAAAATATACAACCTATTTAATAAACATATAAATATCCCAACTTTAATATTTTTAACCACAGCACATATACAGGATCAACAAAAGCCATATCATCCATGGCTCCAACACAACAATTCTCAACTACTACGTTGAATCTAATAGAGATGCCATTTTAGCCTAAACAAAATCCAAAATATCCAAATAAATGCGGAAGTAAAGCTAAATCCATAAGCCACCTGCGGAAGCATAACAATAACCATAATAATAACATGTTACAATTTTTATTACTTATTAATACTCTAACTCGATTATTTACATATCAATATATTAATTATAACAAAACTCTATGTCTCCCTAGAAACAGCAATTCTTCTTGGACGATTCCTGTCCTTGCTCTAACTAATCGGGCGTCAACTCATAACTCTCATCTAGAAGGAAGAAGAAGCAAGGTGAGTTAATAGCTCAACAAGTACATCATAACAAAGTACTGAACAATGATAGCAAAACTAAATAGAAGAAAGATATATGAACATAGAAGATATGCATAAACGAAACTAGAACAGACATGCTTGGAGAGCAATTTACTTCTTTCTTTGTTCTTATTTTCTTTAGACATAGATTTATGTATAATTAGTCATCTTTGTGGACCCGAGCTAATAGATCCTACCAGCCAAAGGAGTGAATAATTGATGATAGATTGTGTTCACTCCACACAATCTAAGGCTAAAGTTTAAAACTTGTGGCTTTCACCACAATCTCATATATTCTAAAGTTCAAAAGTTTCCTCCCAATTTAACGCCCTGTAACGGCCCAGATTCTAAAACGTAGAAAGTTTTAGTTATCGAGTCAATATAATCCGGTCAATGCCAGTTGACTGAAAAATGTACTAAGAAAAGTAAATCGGCCTTAAGATGAAATCAAGTTCGGCCCTTGAATGATGAAAAGAAGTTCGGCTTTCCCTTATTGTCAAAGAAGTTCGGCTATCCCTTAGTGCAAAACAAGTCCGGCTCCATCCTTGAGAATCAAGACCAGCCACTTTAAGAAAGAAAATCTAAACCGGCCTTGGGCATGTTTTGAAAATCAAAATTTGTTCCATAAATTTGAAGGTCGGAGTGCATTGTATGATGTAAGGCCGAAGTGGCCTTGAAGGCTGGAGTGGCTTTGTGTGTTGGTGAGGCCGGAGTAGAATTGTGGCTCAAGAGGAAGAAAGCCAAAGTTGATAGTGATATTGAAGGAAAGTGTGAAACCAGTTAAGTGATCCGGTCAACAAGTGTTGAATAAAAGTCATGAAAAAGGAGTAATCCGATCAACACCCGATAGTTGACCAGAATGTGTTTAAATGAGAAATCTAAATCCTATTAAATTCAGTTAACCAGGAATTAATGAACTTCTTGGGAATGTAAAAAACAATAAATGATTAAATTAACTAGAAATTAATAAGGAAACTCCTTGGGAAATGTAGAGCCATAAATAAGAAATATTTTTCCTGTACTGTCAATCATTAATGACAGTCACCTGACCGAAGACCTATAAATAAGAACTAGAAAAGTGAGAAAAAGACACGCAATAGAGTTTCTAGTAAAGGAAGGCCAAAAGTTTAAGACAAAGTAGAAGAAATCCAGACAAGAGTACTCACCCCTGTTTTTAAAGTTCATGATTATGCATGTTTGCTACGCAAGTATATATGATATTCTTATGAAATTATGTATGTATGATGCTTGTTCTGTTCTTGTGATTTATCATTCTTAATCACATGTTTAAAAGAAACCCTGATATTCATGGTGTTAGATTTTATTCTACTTAAAGTATATGATTAATTGTCAACCTATATGAACTCTGATAATTACATGTTTAAATAAAAGACTTCTAACTTTTAAGAAAAAGAGCTTCGGATTTTGAATGATTAAGAACTCCGGTTTTTAGAACTCCGGATTTTAAAGAACTCCGGCTATTTGAGCTTCGGTTTTTAATGGAATTAGAACTCCGGCTTCTGAACTACGGCTTTCGTTGAAAAAAAAAGAGCTTCGGCTTTTGAACTTTGTCTTTTAGAAAAGAACTACGGCCGTTTGAAAAGAACTCCGGCTTTCTTTTAAAAAAAGGAACTCCGGCCTTTTTATAAGAATAACGAAAATGTATGTAATCCGGACAGCAAGTGGAACTCTACGACTTTCGACTTTCGATCTATGACGGATGGCCATTAAAAGACATGAACTAAGAACTGAGTTTTCATTAAACTTGTTGTTAAAGATGGATGAAGCATATTGGAGTGACACTTGAGGACTGCCTTCTGGGCCACAAGGGGAGACTTTTGGTGGCATAAGACTTTTGGATTATGGCCCCGTATGTCAGGTTAAAGGCATTACCTCCCACCTCGGGGAGCATAATGAGAGGATATGGCCTTAGGTTGTGAGGTTACACACAATCCTTCCTCGATATTGTCCGCTCCCGTCCGGTCCCTAAAGATAATAAGAATTTCGAATGGTTTTATGGATTTTCAGAATATAAGATAATAAGAATAAGAAATAAAGAAGAAATAATATGACAATTTTCGTATGCTAAGTTATATTATGAAACTCTGTTTTGATTCGATTATATGTATGTTTTAGTTTTCTGCATGTGAGTATCTTGCTGGGCTTTATAGCTCATTCTTGCCACTTTTCAAATGACGAGAGGCTTATGGAGGACGAAGTTGAGTGGAACCATATGATGTAGCTAGATGGTATAGTTGGCCGGAGCTGATCAATGAAGAGCTTAATTTATTTTCCTTTTTATGTTTCGAGAAGACTTGTAAAATGATTCCGCTGTTTAAAAAATCTATGGATATTAGCATGTTTCTGTGATTACTTTTTGGATATTGAAATTGAAAAGTATAGTAAGCATCTCAGGCTTTCAGGTCCGTCTAACCTAAGTGTTGGCTGGCCTGATTTGAAGTTAAATCGGAAGGCCAGCTCATATAGTTTGGCCTCAAGCAATCCTGTGTTTATTCATATGAAAGACAAGTATAAATTTTTATGTCCACCTAATTAATATTTATTATTTATTATTTGTTAAATCATTTTTTTAAGGCAAGTTTTTAGGCTTGACGGCGGCCTTATGCGGGGAATAAAGCCAGTCCGTCACACGCCCCGAGGAGAGGCGAACGACGTATCACTCCATAGATAGAGTTATCCTCGATTGCCACCATAACGTTCTAAGGCATGTCCATAGTATAACCCGCTATAACTTGCGGCTGGGACAAATCCTTGAGTCTCCACTATCACACCGGTGACATGCCTGGGGACATTACCCATCAAAACATGAATTTGAGTTCTAATTTCATGGTTACTTATTCTTTTGAGGGAGGATCCACCAAACTTATTTCTCAAATATCTCTATCTTGGAGATCAAATCCATCAAAATGTTAAATGTGAATCTCTCTCCAAATTATTCATATTCTTATTACCTTGCTTGCGAATTTAAATCTTTCTATAACTTAACATCAGGTACATGCGAATATCAGATTAAGAATTCTTACCAGAAGAAGCAGATTAACCCGAGAGGCTTTCGAATATAGATTCCTTTGCAATTGAATATGTCGAAACTTTCAGATTGTACAATTGAACTTACATAAATACATATCACTTAATTAGCATTTAAATATGAAAAATTATGCAAATTATTGTTCAACATCCTTAGTGTATAGTACCCACGTGATCAGTACATATAAACGGTGTTCGGATACACATATCAGTTAATATATCATAACCCAAATTAATCCCTTAACAAGATCAGGGCACGGGTTAGGGTATCTACGAACGGAACTTTACATATAACCACAAATCCAGATATCCAATCAATAGTTTATCATATCTAGATTATAGACAATCATATTCTAATCACAAATGTAGCAATTCCCAAATATTTCGTGGGTATCATGACCAGCCGCGGGGATTAGGGTTTATGTCATCTGAAATTGTATCAAACCTATATTTTTGAGCTCCAAGTTTACATATATACATGCTTAGAGCGTGAGGATTATAAAATATAAATCTAATCGGATATCGAAATAAGGATACCAAAAGAAAATATGACGAAAATGAAAGAAAACAAAAGAGGAGGGCATGAGTGTACTTACCTCAACCCAATCTATTACTTTTCTAACTGGCTCTTGGACGAATTTAGACTCAAGAGCCTTGTTCTCCTCCTTCTCTCTCTTCCTCTTCCCTCTCTCTCTTTCTTATTTCTCTGGAAGCAACAGAAAATGGCTAAGAAAAATCGCACGCAGCATTTTAGCAGGCTGGCGCTCAAGTGCCTAGTGAGCGCACGTTGGGCGCAAACATGCTGGAATTTGTGCATTCTGCTGGGCTCGAGCCTACAGCGTGACCGGCCTCACTAGAATTTGTGCCTCCTTCTGGGCTCGAACCGACAGCGAGCCCAACTCTGCATCTTCCTAAACTTTGATCAAATTTTTAATTTTTTAAAATTCACTTATCCCAAACTTAATTATATTAATTATATTAACTTAATTGTTAAGATTTACGCTATTTTGGGAACTGGTACCTTACATACATCCTCAAACTCGTACACTACCGAAATCTCCTTTGCTGACATATCATAGATCTTAATTATATTAGCATACGCCAAATAACCTTCACACCCGTTCTCTAATAGATGCTGAGCATGCAAAGTCAAAATAAAATAGGACTCTTCTATCCACTGAATTCCTTGAATGTGAAAGGGCTCACATCGCGGAAGCACAAAGTTCACTTTTTTATGAAAACAAATCAATATTAGCATAATGTTTCGATAACCACTCCATACCCAAAATCACGACAAAATCACACATCTCCAACAAAATCAAGTCTGTTGCCAATAGCAACCCATTCACTTCAATAAGACACCTCAGGTACAAAATATCCGTAATGATAGATAATCTCGTAGATATCGAGACTATCAAAGAATAATCAATAATCTTGAAAAATAATGCAAGATAGTACACAAATCGATGTGAAATAAAAAAATGGGAGGATCTCGAATTAAAAGGCACAGAGCCAAATACACCACAAATAAAAAGAGTACCTTCCACAACGCTGTCTAATGCCCTTGCCTCCTTTGCAAACACCGCATACACCTTGCCCTAGACAATGGGCTTGGACACTAAGGCCCTCTTTGCATGGGCACGGTCTCTAATCATGTGCCCCGCTTGTCCACAATTGAAACACACTCCCAACAATTTAAAACAAGGCTTTCGTCCATGCTACTTCCCACAATGTGGACATGGATTCGCTAATGCTTGCAAGGTCGGTACGGACTAACTAACCTTCTTCTCCTAATCAAACCGCTTAGCCCTCTTTGGCAATCTCCCCAAACCTGCACTAACCCTGGCTCCCGCACTAGAACTTGTACTGGTACCAGCACTACCTCGTCTAGATATCCTCTTTTTGAAGAACTCCTCCTTCTCGAGCTCTTTCTTGTGAATCAGGGCTCAGTTCAACACTTCACCATAAGTCAGCAATTTCAGGGTTGCCAATTGTTTCCGAATATCATCCCTCATGCCCTATAAAAACTTCCTTACCTTCCTCTCTTCATCTTCCACCATGAGTGGGACCAAATAATTCAATTGGGGTAGTTACTAAACCATACCACCATATACAGAGTATATTGAGACAACTCTATAAACTTAGCGTCATACTCTACCACTGTATGATTACCCTGTCTCAACCAAACGAATTCTTCCTCACTCTATTCACTATGATTAGCTAAGAAATACTTCTCCATAAAAGCTGCTTCAAATATAGCCCAAGTAATCCTGTTCTCGGGCACTCCCAATGCTCTTTTCTTCATCACCCACCAATGATGAGCCTTGCCTTCCAAATGATAAGTAGCAAATAAAACCTTATCTTCTTCAGGACATCGAATAACTACGAACACCTTTTTAAGCCACTAAAACCATGTGTCCACCTTCACTAGATTTGGTTCACCCAAAAATTCTAGAACCCATTCATTAACGAAACGATCTTAGGCAGACGTCCCAGGATTTGTAGAGGCTTGAACTGGAGTCAAAATTGGGATTGGAGCTAAATTTTGCTGCCCCATAGCCTCCATAATATCTGTCATCCTTCCAAGTAAATTCAAATCCTCCGCCTCTCGGTCCTGCGGATGGCCAGCACGTGTGGTTCTTCGTCTGTTTGCCATTCTGTCAGCTTCTAATACTCTTTCTGAAATAAAAACAATTCAAATTAGTTGCATAACTCAACTAGGACACTAACTAGGATACTATAATATATACAATCAAATATAACTAACTAATCCTAACTTAGTCCTAGCTATCCAACCTAAATTAATTAACCTATGCCTTTGCAAACTTGTTCAATCTAACTAATCCTAACCTAAGCTTCCGCACAATATCAAGATCAAGCCTAAGGTATATCCTTCTCTGATACTACCTGTGACGTCCCACGTCATACGTCGTTGTACTTATCATTAATATTATTATTATCATAGATAGGATCCTAACATTAGCCATAATTTGTACTGGCTCTAATATCATATTAATCATTCATGATATTAGTCTAAATTAAGGAAGATGCTTACTAAACATCCATAAGAATTTAAATCTGACGGAAGCATAGATTTTATATCATAATGGAAGCAACTCCATTATCATCAAAATACAACATATCTAAGCTGCAACTTTATACAGTACACATATATATATTTTTTTTCTTTTCATCATTCCAAGTACAACATACGTGTCATAACAAAATTATGACCATCTCAACTTCTTTCCTAATCCTGTTCGTCCTTCATCATTTCTTGAGACTCATATGAAGGGAAGTGAAAACAGCAAGCGAGTGAGCCAAATGCTCAGCAGTGTACATAACATACAAAGGTATGCATTTTATACAGAAGATACATTACCATATATAAAGAAGAGCAGATACATGAAATGCAATGTATTTACCTTTCTTTGTTTCTCAGTTTTTATTGATCGTATTTATTTTTCCTTATCTTTAGGGACCAGGGCCAGTGGGCCTCACTAGCTAACGGAGTGGATAAATCGAAGAAAGGATTGTATTAACCCACACAATCTAAGGCAAATATCCTAACAATAGGATAGATTATGCTTACTTCCACAATCGGGATTGCGCTTAATTCTAAATCCAATTCTTGTCCTCCTTCTTACACCCCGAGGCGGGCGGTACTACCTATAATCCCGGTAGACGAGGCCGAAACGGACGAACCGTACAAAAATAATTCTTCGATTTTTTACTGTAATATCCTAAGGCATGTCAGGGAATATCACCATCTGAAAAAGATCCATGGTCCAATTTTTCTTTTTCAACTTTGAAGGGATCTCATATAACTGAACTTTAGAAAAACGTAACTGAACATCACTGGACGTAACTAAATGTTTTCATATTTTCATAGAGTCCCTTCCAAACTTTCATGAATATAGTTTAACATAGCAAACGATATCCAAAGATAATATTTCATAGACCTTGAACATGCAGAAAAATGCATATGAAACTTTATTCCATACTTAGTGTCTTTCAATCTACTTGGTGGCCAATTAATTTACCGGAGCTTAAATAATTTAATTCAATACTTATTGATGTTAGTAAGTCAAGTCGGGGAAGGTCTTGAATATTTTATTCATATTCCGAAAACTTCCCGGTTCATGTGAACCGGTTCGGTTAAGGCTTAGGACAGGGTTTCATAATTATTTTGCGCCCGAAATTTTTTTATAAGTATCCCAATATCCTTCTTAGGTCTATTGGTCATTGGGTCGGTCAAATTTTAGTCAAATTTGGGCCCGGTTCGACCCCTTTGAATAAAGGGCTCAAATTACCATTTAAGCTGAACCGGTTCGGGAAAGACTTTGAGCGACCGGTTCACTAAGTTATATAGCCCATTTTCAAGCGAAATTTTTACACAACATGAACATGGGTCTTAGCTAGTTCGTGACAAAATTTGAGCCGGTTTGGTGATCGGATGTCGGCCGGTTCAGTCTGCCAACACAGACTGCTCCTTTGGGTTTCAGCAGAACTGTCCAGGATAGTTCTGCTTCTCTAATTTTTTTATGGTTCAATCGGGCCTGTTTTTGAAATGTTCTGGGATTCCTCTTGTAGCCAAGGGACTTAAGTTTGAGAATAAAATTTGTTTAGGACCGGTCCAAGTCAAAATATTGACTGGTTCAGATCAAATTCCCATAGCAGATTCTACATCAGCATCAGCTGATGCAGACAGATTTTGTTCCAACTTTGAGGGTCAGAATCGTATTTAATTTGGATCCGATTTTTATGAGGCGATATTTGAATATCACCTCCAAGGCCTTAGCTAACTTCTGGCACCGATTTGGCCCATTTTGGGTTCGGGATATATTTTATTTAAAATTATTTTCCCAACTACTCAAAGAAGCAGTTCAGTAAGACCCTTGCTGTTCATGGGTCTGGTTTAGTATCCGACCCATATTTTCGTGAGCCGCAGGTTTACATGGTGACAGTCCACACCTAATACTAGCAAATCAAGTCGGGTTGGACTTCGGATCAATCCATTTTGGGGCGTGTTTGGCTACATTTCAGAAACTGAAATTTCAACATCAGCAGAACCAGTAAGCCGATTCTGCAGCCGAGTTTGGGTCCGATTTTGAATCCCTTCTTGAACGCTTTAGAGGCGCATTTTTTTCCCACTTTTATTTCATTAAATAAGGATCATTTTACCTGTTTTGGTCGTTGGCTAATTCGGCCATTTAGTGGTCGAAATGAAACAAACATCAGGAACTGTCATAGCAGAACCCGATTTTTGGACACTATCATGTGTCCAGGGCCGGTTCACCCATTTTTAATTTTTTTTTTTTTACAACTCCTCATGAATTTATGATAACTAAGGAAGCATATGCAAGTATTGGATCAATAATACTCAGAGAAAGTAGCCAAAAATTGCTCAACAATCAAAGAAAGGGTCGAAGTACACTTGCCAGCAAAAATTCAAATACACCCTTGCTGTCTTTGGTTTTCTTTCTCCCTTCTGATTTTTCTCTCTGTTTTCCTTTCTGTTTTTCCTTCTTCTCTCCACGTTTTCCTCTCTTTTCTTCTTCTCTCTTACTCACATGTTTCTTATAGTATGAAAATTAAGTGGCTGAGTCATCATATCATCCTTGTTGTTTACTCCCCCTCTTCCCACGTTTGCTGCTGGCTGTCCCAAGCAGGCTGCTGCCTGCTGTCCCAAGCATGCTGCTGCCACCATTTCCTTCCCCTAATTTAATAGTCCAAATATTAGGGAGGTAGACAGCTGTATATCCCTTACTAAAATATATATATATATCATGTTAATTGGACTAAAATATACATATATCATGTTAATTTGATGGTGAAATGAGGTTAACGTGGATCCCTCCTTGCTGAATGGGGCTTCTACTTTGTGTTGTAACAAATTTCATGCTGAATTCTTAGGATTCAGCTAAATATAAGGCCTCCTTGGTTGTTGAATTTTTTCCATTTTGCTGATTATCTTGACAGATTTATTTCAAGGTGTTCAGGCATGTGTTTGTGGAAATTTAGGACATGGAAACTTAGTAAAAATACTAAAGATCATCTAGTATTAATTTCGTCCCAAATCGAATTTATTATCATCTCCTGATTCACATCCCTGGCTTTCGGGTTTGAAGGAAAATTTAAAAGATCGGGTGTCGGGATTTTGGGAAATGACTATATGGGAGGTTAGTCTACCTGTCAAGGATCAATTGAGATTATTTACCTTAAAATCCGAATTGCCTAACACATCCCGAATGACTTGCTAGCTTTTAGGTTTAAATTTTAAATTAAAGGAATCGGACTTGAGTATGCAAGAAAACTAAGACATAGGGGGTTAGCATATTTGCCAAAGACTATTTTGGATTAATTCCAAAATAATCTGAATTACATAAGTCATCCCAAATTACTTTTCTGATTTTCGGGATTGCGGTCTTTACACTACCTATGACAGATCGGATTAACTTAATATTACTAAACATAATATCTGTCAATAACTAAACATAAATCATAATAATAATCAATTAAACATGTAAACCAAGCATGCATAGGATCTAAATATTGTTACAATATCCATGGCTCAATGCCATATTGTCAAAATATAACGTCAGAACAGAGAGATACCACTAGATTTCAAAAACAAACCATAATGACCTGTAAAAGTATATTGCAAGTGAATGAACCAAATACTCAATAAGACACAAATATAAATAAGGACAAATGCAGTATACTTTAAAATAAATCGAAAGGATTGAATATGATCATAATGTATATATAAATATAAAACATGATCGAATAATATTTTCTTAACACATTTAATTTTTTCTTATTTTATTTCTGATTCCATTAGCCTTTAAAATATGTAAAAATTTATTCATCTTTAGGGATCAGGGCTATTAGGATTTATCAGCTAATGGAGTGACCAAGCGAGGAAAATATTGTGTATGCTTACACACAATCTAAGGCACTACATACGCAATACAAAACCCAATGACGAGCGGTATACTTTTAACCCGATATACGGAGCCATAGTCCTTATTGCCACAAAAGTTTTCCTGTGACCCAAGGGTATTCCTCGATCTACCACTATAATATTTTAAAGTATACTAAGCAATATCATCCTCTGAATAAAATTTTTGGTCCAATTTTTTGATTTGTTTTCATATTTAGTTGAAAACTCTACGCAAATATACTTAGTCCATTTTTCTTAATTTTTTCACTTCAGGATAAATTATCCATACCAAATAACAAATTGTTGACTTTCAATTTACTTGATATAGATACATTTTTTATATTATTGTAGCTACAGATTTATATTTTCATATTTATGTGGATTTAAGTCGTAGATTTTAATAGATTTTTTTGTAAATAACAGATGAACAGATAATTATGAACTTTACAAAACA
>JAODPA010079634.1:0-26110 GCA_025585075.1 Nepenthes mirabilis | reverse complement strand
TTATTTTAATCATTAAATATAAAAATAAAAAATTTTAACTCTACTTTTTTAAATAATTATTTTATTTTATTTTAATAACCAAATGTGTTGTAACCGATCTAAAATTTAGACACAGGACGCAAAGACGATGAGCATCAAAGCTAACTAATAAGCCAAAACGACGTAGTATTACTTTGAGAGCGTAATGTCAACTGCGAAACATAAAATTGTTTCAGGAGTGCTGCTAAGTACTCAGGAGAATCCAAAACCCTAAACCATTTCCGTGCGCGAGGGAGATGGATTCTCCGCAGCCCAAACACACAGCAAAAGTCTCGACAACCGAGCCGCTTCTTCAACAGGCTTTGACGAACTTTCGGACCAGCTGCTCCGCCTTCATCAGCAACCTCTCATCCTCTCTCCACCACCATTCTCCCCATTTCTCTCTGGTCGAGCCTAATCTTACTTCCCTCCAAACCCACCTTCAGTTCTCTCTCTCCAACATCCACATCAATGCTACGCGCGCCCTTCAGGCCCACTTCTCGAATTCCCTATTTTTCTCTGCCAAAAGCCCACTCTGGGCTCGTATTACTCTGCCCAATCAGGCCCGTTGCGAGTCTATGGAGCGGCCGAATTGTCGCGCCATGTCGAATGAAGCTATTGAAGAGCGGCTGGCAGGTGTTCCTGTTTATGCTCTGAGCAATTCCGCAGGTGAATTTGTGTTAGTTTCCGGTGTTAAGTCGAGTAAGTCTCTCGGGTTGTTCTGCTTTAAGGAGGCGGACGCTGAGGCACTTCTTGAACAGATGAGATTGATGGACCCCGGGATGCGTGACAGTTCAAAAGTAGTTGCTGTGGCTCTGAACAAGGTTAATTTTGTTGTCTGATACTGAACTTTCCTGTTTGGTAAAACCTAAGAGTACTGTATTCTAAGATGCTATCAGTATTATGATTGGTATCCATTTCCAATAATTGTTAGTTGGGTTGAGCAAGCTTGTATAGCAACACCTATCTGTAATAAGAATATAAAAAGTGTGGAGTTGAAGATAGAAGAAGTCCGACCGAAAGACGATAATTAGGAAAAATAGGGATGCAGGGGTACTGTGTGACAGTCTGAATTTTATTGCCACAGAAATTATGTGGCACGGGGGTTTTTGTTGGGAGCCAGACGCTGAGTTGACTTCTGAGCATATTTAAGTGTGATAGTCGATCCGGGTATACAAATATGAGAAGTCCAATGGCATTGAGAATGTCAAACACAAGTTGCTAGTTGAAAGTTTTGAAATACAAGTAAGCAATTAATAATAACAAGTAACAATTGAATATAGAAAAAGATTTTTTGAATTCATTCCCATATGTAGAGGGTTTTAGGCCTTTTAGCCTTTGGCACTTGTATATATTAAAAGTCATTTTCACAAGGGGATATTTAATTTTTCTACAATGCTAAAATTCAAATCAATTTCACCTAAATTTATAGAAAAATTTAAGGATATGAAAAACATTATGTAAAAATTTACATGACTTAGTTTGCATTCTAAAGTTCCCCTAGTAAGTTGTCGACGTTCTTCTTGACTTGATTTTCATTATAGTTTTGACCTCTAACCTCTTTAGCCTCATAGTTTAAGCAAGTTTTTACCTTATTTCTGTTGTTGGTCTTCCTTTTTACTTCACAGGTACTTCTTTCTTCTTCTTTTCGGCTGATATCATCATCTCCATTATGCAATGATCTCTTTAACTGTAATACATGAGCATTGAATGCGATTTAAGATGTCAATAATTAATTTGGTTGAGTGAAATTTCAAGGAAAAGTTTTGGTCCGGTTGAGAAAATTAAGTATAGAGTAGCTTGGGAGAACGTTTGATGAGTATAAGATCTACACATGAGTGTACTTGAGGCAGAAACGCCGCGCCTTGTGTGTGCATGATAAGCGCTCATGTGCTGACTAAAATTAGTCTTTGTGCTTGATCCGTGCGTATGCGTCAGTTTGCTATTTGAGGGTATTTTATTGATTTTCTATGCATTTCTCACAAAGTTTTGAGAGAAGAGAGGGAAATAGAAGAAGAAAAGAGAGGAAAGAAGAGAGGGCGAAGGAGGAAGTGAATTCAAAGTTATTTCAAGCAAATATCTAGTAAATCTAAGCTCAAGTAAGTACATATAAGATCACTCCTTTCTTTGTTGTTGAACTTTTCAGACAACTCTTATCATTTCTTGTTCAAATATTCATGCATATGGTACTTGCCTACTTTTTTTGAAATTATGTTGCATGCATGTTAGATTTACTTTCATTTCATGAGATTTTAAATGTTTGTGCCATAATTTAAGTATGCTATCTTGAAATCTTTGAGAAATTGTTTTATGCTGGTATTTAGTAAAAACTCTACTTTGATTTTGATAAAAATGTTTTATTTTTCAAATATGAGGAAAAAAATTTGTATATTTGTTTTTCAATGGAGAATATTCCATTTTGATTAAACGAGAACCATTGTAGATAATTAACGGAATATATTTTAGTATGTTTTAATATATTATTTGCAAATTTAATATCTAACATAACATCTGTGAGTCATAAAAGTGGCTTTTGACTCCGATTATAGGGAATATGTAGTCATCCCACACACCAATGATGAATAGTGGCGTATGGTATTTATTTATGTAGAAGTAATCATAACTCGATTTTCAATATTCAATCTTTGTTGGTGAAATTACCACTAATCACTGTTTCTTTTATTTCCATGCAATTTTTTATGTTTTTATCAACATTTTGATATTTTTAATATTTTAGCTTTCGATCATTACTATCCCTTTGCATGTTTTATTCACGATTATTCACATATATAATTATACATGCTTTGTTGAATATTAGGCTCACTTTGCTATCTCTTGCTAATATTTTAGATTAGCACGTTCGGGTATTACATACAGGGGTTTCAGACTTTGGGAGGGCATTTTTGAAGGATTAGTTTATGTGTGATGTTATTTTATTTTGGATATTTGATGTAGCTATGGTTTAGAACAATTTTTGACAAGCTTTTTATTTTGATGGCTGACATTCTTATTACTATAGATTTTATGTGTCTACAAATTAGATACTAGTCCAAGAATGTTTTTCCTCACATTTGGATATTCATTGATAAGTCGGTGGTTTATCTAGGAGTCACCATCAGACATGACTTTTGGATATTGGTATTTGTCATATAATATTGGATTTATATAACGATATTTGTTGCAGGGTCGTATCTCGACTTTAGTTTAAGTTTTAATTACTTATTTATTTATGCTATTTGGGGCTAGGGTTGTGACATCAACTTTTGGGTTTGGTGGTGGTTTCAATCTAATGTTTGTCTATTGCAAAAGATTGTGTGAAGGGTCTTTCACATTGAGACAATACTTCAACAAATAGCTCACATAGAAAACAAAGTGGACCTTTATCTATTTTGAATGATCTATCTTGTACGAGACTTTCCCTACACGAGTAATAATCTATATATGGCTTTCATATTTTCAAATTAGATGTTTGTCTCTTCCTTTGAGGAAGTGTATTGCTCTTGGAGATACTTTACTAATACAATATCTCTGACATTTAATTCTACTGGTCACCTCTTTTGGGTTGCTTATTTGTCCATTTGATGAGATGCTTTCTCGAATTAGACTTTGGTATCCAACTTCCACTCCCGAACAAAGTTGTATGCATAAGAATACTTGCCTTTGTGTGGCTCGACCTCAGTGTGTGGAAGAAGTAACTGCTAACCTATTACGATCTCAAAAAGACTATTCTCTGAAAAAGAACACTTTTGAGTATTAAAACCAAATTGATAAATATTGAGGATTTTCAACAAATCCTTTTGACCGGCACTCACAAAATGGCGCAAGTACTCCTTGAGTAGGCCATTGAATTACTTTGTTCAACCGTTTATTTGAGGATAGTAGTTCAATTAGATATTCAATTCTAAATTGAGCAACTTATAGTGTAACACCTAATTACCGATTTATATTTTTAACGTTAGAATTTATTATATTAAGTAAATTTTTGAGGATAACTTTGTATTTGGAGAGAAAAATAAGAAATAGAAGGAAGAGAACTTGCACTTGTGCAGTGCTTGTGCGTGGTTTAGCAGAATGGGTCGCACTAATGTGCAGGTTAGTAGGATTGGCAGTGCTCGTATGCAAGGTGAGAGGCATTTGTTTGTGCATGTAATAGTGTTCTGCACCTAATGCACGCTTCAATTGGTGCTTGTGTACCATTCTGCCTATTTAAGCAATTCTTTGCATTTTTCTAGGCATTTCTAGAGAGAAGAGAGAGAAAGAGAAGGGAGAAGAGGAGAGAGAAAGTAAAGAAGTTTGGGTTTAAAGCTATTTGACTTTAGACGTTGGTATTATTCAACTTAGGGCAAGTGCATTTAAGCTCATTCCTTCATGTGTTGTTGAAATCTTCAGATCGATTGCTTTGTACTTTGTTATATATGTATGCATGTGCTTCATTTTGGTCCTTCGTAGCATTTCCTTGCATGTATGTCCATTATGCTTAAGAATCTCAAGTTTTTGAAGGTTTGTGCCTAATTTCATAAATTGTTTATATTTGTTTAAATCTTCTGCTATTTGACTGTGCATGTTACATTTACGCAAGCCTTTGACAAGAACATTCCTTTGAAAATCATAAAGAATATTGTTTTCTCCTGATTTTGGGAAAAGTTTGGATATTTGATATTTGTATAGAGTTTTTCGTTTTAATTAAATAAAAATCATTATAGAGAATTGACAGGATATGTCGGATATATCTTATTATTTTATTTGCAAATTAAAGATTGAATTGAACATCCATGGATAAGAAAAATAGCATTTGACTTATTTTATAGGGAATAATATGTAGCTAGCCGACCTACTGGTTTTGAATAGTAGTATATAGTTCAGGGCTGCAGGGAAAGTGTGTAGCCTAATTTTCAACGTTCAACCTTTGTTGGTGAGGTTTTTATTAATCCTTTGTTTTTGTATTTTGAATGAAATTATCAATATTTTGGCATTTCTAGCTTATCGTTATAGTCATTCCTATATTTTATTCATATATATCCACATATGTAAATTATATATATTTTGTTAAGAGTGAGACTCACTTTGGCCATATTTTGTTAACTTTTTAGATTAGCTAGCTTGGATAATCTTGCAGAATTTGAACGAAGGGCATTCCTTTAGTTGTTTTGGGATATTTCTTATTTGTCTCAAGATTGGAATAGAATTGGTTATGCTTTAATTAGTAATATCGATTTTTAAGTTGTATGTATTGTGGTTCAGGACTTTTAGATTCTATATTATCATAGATGTATGTTATTATTTTTGGCTATGATATTATGGATATGTGGTAGGCGCTTTCCCAATGAGTACTGGGTCAAAGCAGGATAGTTTGGTCATGATCTTGTGATTTTATCAAATTATAAGAAGAATTATTTAATGGCATTTGTTATAGGGTCACGTCTAGTATTTGGTTACATTTAACATCAGTATTTTTACAGATTTTTGCCAAGGTCATGACATAAAGAGTGTTAACCAGAACGCTCTACTGGCCATCTATGTTACTCAATGCTTTGGGCCATTGCCCAATATTGGGTTATGTGTTTGCAGAAGAGGAACGTTGTCACCTTTTTTGAATAATCTCTTGATATTTAAACAGAAGTGGCATGCTTTGAGAAGTGGTCTACTACCACAAAGATGCTCGAGTGCTCACCAAACTTGGCAGCCCAGTGATGAAATTGAAGGAAACACTTTCCTAATTTCTTTTAAGTATAATGAGGGGTTCCGACAACTTTGTCGGCTTATGACAGTCTATCTTGTTTTGCTGATAGTTTAAACATGCCTTCATATGGCTCATTATATTGCCTTTCATTTTAGGCCAGTAATTGCTCTTTTGTAGTAGGTTCAGGGTACGCTGTCACATCGGATGACCAACCCATAAAATGCCATGAAACTATTTAAGGAGCATTATCTGAATCCTTCAGCCTTAGTTATGAAAACCCAATGTCCCTTAAGATCAATTTGTCATCTGTCTAAAATCTTTGAGTCTTGCCTTCTCGAATCAGTTGAAGTAAAGTCACAGCCATTAGGTTTTTCTCAATGTTTAACTTTAGATGTTCTTTGATGGTTGTAGCAATATTGCTTGCTGATTGGTAGATTACTTGAGACAAGGTTGCAAAGTCTGATATTCTACTAAGGGCATCCTCGGCGGGTTTATGTTTTAGCTTTAAGTCGAATTTTGCTAGTAACTTCTGCCATTGAGTCTGCTTTGATGTCAATTTCGTGAGGATATGGCTAGCGGCTGTATTATAGGTTTTCACCACAAACTTTGAGTTGAGCAAATAGTGTCTCCAAGTCTTCGAATAGTGTATGTAACACCTCAATATTTTGATTCAGGTTTATTGACTTTTGACTGGAGGTATCATTAATGAGTGTAATTAATGAAACTAATTATTGTAGGCAAGTGTAAGTTAACTTTATGAGGAGGCCGGTCGTGTCGGAATGGAAAAACCATCAGATGGGTATTTTGGTAATTATTCTATCGATAATTAGTAATTATTTTTGATAGCTTAGAATCATATTTGGGATTTAATGTGATATTAATGTGTCATGTATTTGTGTAGTATAATTGACAAAATGGAAACCAATTAAATAGAGAATTAAAATACGATCCTAATCATAATATTAGTGTGAACACCCTAAAGTGCTTCACTACATCATTTCGGCCACTCCTCACCTATATATGTACACGGGGTGATCTTATTTTATAATTTATATAACTAATATATAAAAAGTGGGGAATTAATTGGAAAAAATTAAGAGTTATGCTTGATTATCCCCAGGCCACCGTTCTTTGATTGTTTTCACACCTTTATGAATGTTCTATTCGAGTGGTGACAAATCTCCTTGTTCCTGTTGTTGCACCCCATATTCCAAGTCCTCTAGAGAGAGTGGGTGAACCGTGAGATATAGAGAGTGAGTGAGAAGAATAATTTGCTCATGCTTTCGTTCTTTCTTTACCTTGGACCAATCCTTTGGTGGTGATTTTGTACTTTATTCGAGGAGTAGTAGTGGTAGTTGTTTGTGTATGTTGATCCACTATCTTTAGACGTCTCAGGGGAAGTGAAATCCCTATTGCTATTAGACACTCCAATCCTTATACTTTTAATTAAAATTCATGAGATTCTCATTGTCTTCTATTGGTTCGCATTATGAAATGACATAACAGGTATAGGAGATATATGTTGAATTTCATGTTTATATGATTTGGTTTTTAGCATTTTCTGTGCGGTGTTTGATTGGTCTTCTGATTTAGGGAGGAGGGAAAAGTAGATAGAAGGACAATAGAGGGGTAGAGACAAGAACACAGACTAGAGGGGTAGAGACAAAAAAGAGATCAAACCCAGGGGGAGAGGAGAAGGAAGTTACGAATAGCCAATTGCATTCGATTTCTCAAGGCTTATATTTATTCATCAATCATCAATGTCTTTAAACAATAAAAATATGGATTCTTATATAGAAAATCTGATGTCTAAGAAAATTGGAAACAAAATTATAATTAAATATTTTCAAAAGTGGAAAGGAAATCAAATGGAAAATAAAATCAAAATCTACTAAATAAAATCAAATCAAATCTAATTAATAATCAAAGTTATTATGGAAATAAAATCAAAACTAATGTGGAAGGTAAATTAAAGCAAATATTCGTCTCGGATGTCTACATTAATTCTTTCCGGGTGGCTGGAAGTCGACCTTGTCGAGTTTAATTTCTGTAATCAATCCTCCAACTACAAACTGAGCGGCTATGCAACCCTGCGGCAACGGTGATAGACTCGTGTAAGGGGGGCAAAAAGCTGACGGAGCGACTGGTATCTTCGAAAGGAATTGGACTAGGGCTTGAAAAAGTATAATCCTGTTGACTCTGATAGAGTGGCAATATACCGGAGTCAAATTGGTGGCGTGTCTTGCGAGCAATTCAAGCAATCTCGGGCTCTGTCCGGCTAATCTATTTGACAAGGAAGTGCTGAACGGCTCCATCCCTGGGAGATATAAGCTGCTCATCTAAAATAGTATCAATTTTATCGTTGTGTACCGAAGGTGGAGAGGTGTGTAGAAATAGGTGGATATGCAATATGTGGTGTGTTGGGGGGCATGTCAAAGGGATCAACTGATGGGTTAAAATCGAGAAAATTATCAACATAGAAAGTAGTATCAAAAGGAAATAAAATATCAATAACAGATGCAGTTGACCCGAACCACTGTAAAGTCTTAAATGGACTAGCACTACAAGTATGCAATATAAAAACGGGTCCATATAGACGCCGCTATGGTATGATCCAAACCATAACAGAACCTCTAATATAAAAGGCAACATAGATTTTATGCACATCGGTGTGAAATTGACATAAGGTATGAATTGTTTTCAAATATGTACTGATTTCAATGTGTAAGTCATGAAGATGCGGTGCAAATATTATGGCCAACATGGATGTACGAACATGTGGGGACATCAGGCCTAATGGTTTTGGAAAGGATCCGAGAACAATATCAGCAAACACAATAGGCTCGATGATGGCTACATGATCACATGCTGTGAGACTAATAATATGTAATCCTTTTGTTTCTGCTACAACCTTTTTTTTGTTAGGAGTTGTCGGTATTAGGGGTAAAGGGTAAAGGCGAATCTTTTTTTCCTTGTGATCAAAGGAGTAAGAATTAGAACAACCTTGGATTGTCACATCCAAGTCGTAGAGCCAAGGGCGCCCGATAATAACATGACCCATGTCCATTGGTATAACGCCATACCAAATGTGATCTTTGTACTCTAAAAATTGAATGGGTACAATACAACGTTCTTTAACAGATATAGAAGACGTGTCAATCCAAAAGACGCTGTATGGACTAGGATGTGGGACCACCTTTAATTCCAAACGAGAAATAGTGTTAGCGGAGACCGCATTGATGCAATTACCGCTATCCATGATAACATTACAAGCCTTTTTGTTCACTTTGATATAAGTGTGAAAGATAGCGTAACGACGCCAATCATCAGCCTCTTTAGAGTGTGTCAAGGTGCATCGCACAACGCCCAAAAATAGTGTATCAAGGAAGGAAGAACGAGAGTCTAGACTAGAGGGAGTAGACCGAATACAGCTCACAAATGTGTCAATGTTATCATCATTTAAGTCATCAAACTCCTCTAACTTGGGTTTATAAATTTGTTCTTCAAGGGGTTCCTCATTTATTTCATTTTGTCCGTCAATTAATAAAGTTTTATTCGGACATTTGGAAGAAATATGTCCAAAATATTTATAGTTGAAGCACTGTAATTGAGAATTTCTTTTCGAGCCTTCAACCTCCTTTTTTCGAGCTTCCCTTGTAGGGACAACGGTGGAAGGAGGGGTTTCTAAGATAGACTTATAATTGGTTGCAGAAGTGTACAATATGGGTTGACGATGGGGTGTCCTGATAACTAATTTAAAGTCCTTGACCAAATTATACGCATGGTCCAAAGTCGTAACTCCACGAAGGACAAGTTCTCTCCTAAAATCCTCGTGTACTCCTTGTCGGAACCTACGCAACGTCATGGCTTCGTCCTCACTAATGTGGCACCTCATCCGAAAATTATCGAATTGAGCCACATGTTCGGTTACAGATCGATTACCCTATCAAAAGGCATTCCATTGGTCGAGTAAGTTGCTAATGTAGGAGCGAGGTAAATACTTCTCTTGTAGGCGTCGTTTCATTTTAGCCCAACTCCGAACAGGGGCAGCTTGACGCCCAATCAGGAGGTCTTCAACACTTTCCAAATATAATTGGGCGTTGCCAGGCAATTTAAAGCTGGCAAATTGAACTCTCCTATCTTCTGACACATTATACCATTCAAAGAAAAGATCCATATCGCAGACCCATTGAATGAAAACTCGATTGTCCAAGCAGCCTTCAAAAGTAGGGGCATCCAGTTTGATATTTTTGAAGAGGTGGTCATCCGGATCTCATTCTTGATCAAAGTGTCAAGGCCTGCGATCATGTCTACTAGGGGTTTGTTTATTTTGCCTTCGTCAGTTAGCTTTGTTATATGATGCATCAGAGTTTTTAGCATCTGATAAGTAAGGCCCTAGTTCTAAAGTGGCAACCCGATTCGCAAGATCCAAATTTGTCTGATGAGTGGTGACCGAGTCAGTTTAAATGGTAATCATGTGATTTTGTAAGTGTTGTTGATTGGAAACTAATTGGGCTAATTGTTGACTCAATATTTCAAATTGGTTAGAGTCCATTATTAGGTCAGAGGTATTATGAAAAATAATTCGACCACTTCACAAGCATATACAATACCTAACAAAATTGAGACCAATAAACAATGGAGGCAATTCAAGTCAATCAAAAAAATTTTTTTTGGTGAGATTTTGTATGGTTCAAATTAGGTAAACTAGTATTGCTAAGCTATTAAAATTATAAAGTAATAATCAATTGCGATAGGGTGTGTCAAATGGAATGTAGTGAGAGGACGTGAAAGAGTTTTTTTTGTTTTTTTTGGTAATAAAATGGCACACGTAGATAAAACTAAATACTATTACGGCACGTTTGGTTGTTGGAATGAAATAAGATAGGAATAGAATAGTTATTCCCAGGTAATAGAATTAGATGGGAATAAAGTTGGGAATTGTTATTCCTATGTTTGGTTGTTGGAATAGAATTAGTTAGGAATTTGTATTACAATCTTTGGTTTGTAAAATTGTATGAAGAATAAGGTGAGAATTTATCNAGCACTGAAGACCTTTGTAGAGTGGCAAGACAGTGGAGGTGGTGGTATGGTGGGTTGCTGGTTGCGGAAAGTTGTGTGGCTGGTTAGTGGGTGCGGGAAGGTGTTGCTGCTGGCGGCAAAAGGATAGAATTTTTTTCTCTGATACCAATTTGATGTAGGGAGGAGGAAAAAGTAAAGAGAAGAACAATAGAGGGGTAGAGATAAAAACACAGATTAGAGGGGTAGAGATAAGAAAGAGATTAAACCAATGGGGAGAGGCAAAGGAAGTTACGAATAGCCAATTGTATTCAATTTCTCAAGACTTTCATTCATTCATCAATCATCAATGTTTTTAAACAATAGAAATATGGGTTTTTATATAGAGAACACGATACCTAAGAAAATTGAAAACAAAATCATAATCAAATAATTTCAAAAGTGGAAAGGAAATCAAATGAAAAATAAAATCCAATCAAATCTAATTAATAATCAAAGTTATTATGGAAATAAAATCAAAGTTAATGTGGAAGGTAAATTACAGCAAATATTCGTCTCGGATGTCTACATCACCTTCAGGTCAGCATTTGAATGCCTCATTATTGTTTGGCTAACATTTGAATGTAGTTTGAGCACTGACATATGCATGGTCAATTATGAGTATTTCTTGTTTCTATGATATAAATCTTCTTATTTATGCCTTAAATTGTATGATGTAGATTTGTATACATCTACCTTAGGATAGAAGGCTATTTTGATGCTTGATATACTGCTTGGATGACATCAATCGATAAATTTATGAACTGTATGTTTGTCATGTCAGCTTTTGATACTACATTTGAATCCCAAAGCCCAGTTGTAGATAGATCAGTTGATCTGTGAACCTAGCTGTATGATATTGAGAATATGTCTTGGTGGATGTATTCTAGAAGGGTTAGGAGCTTTATATGTTCAATGCCGTGGGATTTGAATATTTATTTTTTTGTGTTATGGTTTGACGTTCGAGTGTAGTGGGGAACAATGTTCGAATGTCAAACTACTTTGAGCAAATTTGTGTGTCTCGAAAAATTTTCAGGCTTGCTGCTAGTAGATAGGACCCCTTTCCTATTCTGGAGGTATTAGTGTCTTAGAATTGGTATTGCACGGTTGGGAGACAATTCGATAGTGGTGGTGTGAGCCTAGCATGTATTCTGGAGGTAATAGTGTCTTAGAATTGGAATTGCATGGTTGGGAGACAATTCAGTAGTGGTGATGTGAGCCTAGCGTGTAAGCAAGCGTTCGAATGCCAGAGGACCAGAATATTGTCCTGTAAACAACACGAAGTAAGATATTAAGGGACATCTTACCAAGGAGTGTTGGGTTTGATATGTAGATTGATATAGAGTATTCTATTTCTTGTTTGGGAGTAACTCCTAGTTAGACCATAAAAATACGAGTTTTGTATATTCTGGGTTACCATGATGGGGTAGCGGGAATAATGTTCGGCAGAGTTGAGTTTGGTGCTTGTATACCACGGGTGGTAAGGTATGATGAGACTATAGAGTTGGTCGTTTGTTAAACTTACAAGCATCGATACTACGAAGATTTTTCCTAACCATTGGTGGCAAGTGCATTGTCGTTGATTCATAATGATAAATGAGATTCAAGAAGATTATTATGATATCTCATATGGTTCGGCCCTTTATTGAGATAGGTTTGATGGAATCTATATTTTTGTTGATATTCAAATTCGGCGGACCCCAATTGCATTCTTGATAGTTATTCATGTAGCTCTTAAGTAATGGTTACGATGTGGCATTAAGTGTCAAATAGTTGCTAGCTGATTGCACGTTGATATTGATCCTGCACATTTGATATTATTATTTGGGATGTTTATTGATTGCTGATATTGTTTATTAGATCATATGTTAGATATTTGGCTCACCCTTGCCTGTTGTTATTATTATTAACATTTATATTATCTCTCATCTTAAGCAGTGGATTTTATAATAGATATTTTATTATGAGTATTTATGATTTGAGATTTTTTATATGGTCAGTTGTAGTCAGGTTGGGTTATCTAGGCCCAAGTTGCTACAGTGCACAATAACTAGCAACTCTTTTTTCTGAGCTATATAACGTCATTCAACCTCATTTAACTTTATACACTCATAGGATATAATATGGCTTTCTTACAAAAAGATCCCTTCGAGGTTCATTGCCACACACTCCAGCTTCTCAAAGGCTTTTTAACATGCTTCTGACTAATATCCTTTCTTATCATTATTAAATAAATTTGTCAAAGACAACTTTCTTTGAATACCCTTTAATGATTCGTTAATAGTAGTTAGCAAAGCCAAGTAATGAGTGCTTCACACTTTTTGGGACTTGCCAATCTGAGATAACTCGTTCTTTCGTCATATCCATCCTGGTCTGGCCTCATCTTATAAGGTGTCTCAAAAGGTTGATCTCCTCTTGAGCAAAAGATCACTTCTCATGTTTCACATAGAGATAATTATCCTTTGACTTTTCAAATATTAGTCTCAAATTCTTCAGGTGATTTGCTAGGCTTGAACTTTATATTACAATGTCATCTAAGTAAACCACCACAAATTTGTCTAGGTATTCATTGAATATCTGGTTCATTAATGTGCAAAATGTCATTGGGGCATTGGTCAAACCAAAGGGCATTATGAGCCATTGGGAAACTCCATATCTTGTAACATGTGCAGTTTTTGACACGTCTTCTTCCACGATTCTGACATAGTGATAAGCCGATCTTGGGTTAAGCTTCATGAAGTATTTGCATTGCTCAACTTATCAAACAAATTAGTGATCAAATGAATCAGATAGTACCTCTTCACTGTTACTTATTTAGAGTTTAGAGCCCTATATTGAATGCAAATGGAGACTGCCATCTTGCTGCTTCTGAAATATCACTAGGGTTCGTAAGGTGTTTTTGAAGGTTTGATGAACCTTAAACTGATCAACCCATCCGGTTGCTTTTGAAGCTTTGCTAGCTTGGAGGTGCCATCTTGTGTGCTCCTTAAGCAGGTGGTCTCACCCCTAGGGTTAGTTCAATCTGGTAATCTACTGCTTCCGGGCTGGAAGAACCTTAGGCATCCTTGTTGGCATCGACTCATCGAATTCCTCTAAGGGCATGCTGACTTCTGGTAGCGGAGACCCAACTTTGACATCTTCTTCATCTAACAACATCACAACGAAGGTAGACTCAACTTTCTTCAAACCCTTTTTAAGTTAGAGTACAGGCAACACCTTATCCTTGCCCTTGCTCTCAAATTCTTTTGGCCATTTGGGAGAGTGTACGAGACACAACTCTCACTCATGAGGTGCACCAAGTTTAAGTAAAGCATGGGCATTCCCTTAGTCGCCTTAAGGAAGTCTATCCCCCAAATCCGGTCAAAGTCTTCGATAGGTGATGCTATGAAGTTCAACTTCTTGTTCAACTTTTCAAGCTGCACGGCACAGACTTAGCAACACCAAGGTGGGCTTTGCCTTTGAGTTCACAGTCTTCGTGGTGTCGCTATCTCGCTCCAACTGCTTGGGTAATTGATCCACTTTGGTCCTAGCCACGAAGTTGTGTGTGGCGCCCATGTCAACCATGACACAAACAATTTTGCTAATCAATTGGATTTCCACATACATTAGGTCTATGAACTTAGTGAATACCTAAGCATAGTTCTCCATGGCATGCAAGACGTGGGCCGCACCATGCAAGCTTGGTCCCATTGTTCTTGTCATCTCTTGACTCCGGTTGATTGCTTCTCCTATGTAGCGCATTCAAAGCTATTTTGTTAGGGCATTATGCCATCTTATGCGGCTCATCAAGTAGAAAGCACCCAATAGAATACACCTTTTTACTTGCTGATGTATCGATGCTTACCTTGGAGCCTTAGGAGCTCACATGTGACGAATTTTTTCGAAAGTTACTTCCCCACTCTTTTGCTTTGATTTCTAACTTATTGACACCAAATGAACTTTGCATGGACTTCTTTGGTGGATTACCATCATTCCCTTGATTGTGGTTATCCCTCTCAATGGCATAGTTAGCAGGTATTTTAGCTGAATTTCAGACGGAAATCAAATCTTGCACTTGCTATCTAAACAATTCCGTTGAGCCCACAACTATAGATAACTATAAAATGAAATACAAATTATCTATGATATGAAAAAGATGATTCTTGTTGAACCTGCCTTTGACAGTTAATATGCATACCGAGAAGGCTTTAACGATCACTAATTGTCCTCGTGTGTTTGACCTGCTTAGTTTCCTTCGTCGTGAATTTAGCATTTTGAAGATAGAATTGTGCCATTAATTTTCTTAAGGCCATCCAATATGTCGATGCTCAATCTCTTTTGGGCAATTTTCTCATATTTCATAGTTTGGCATTACAAAAAACCTTTTTTTCTATATAAATCAATATTGCTACTTTTCAATTCTTTCCCTGATACCTTCCTAGGAAAATCCTAAATTGGATTCCTAGATACATTGTCGCTATTCAAAGAAGTGTTGTAATGGTTTTGAAACCAAGATTTCCTACTCACAATCAATGAATGTTATTGTTAAGTTAAGGCTTACTCTCTAAAACAACAAGTTTTTTTGAATTAGTTAGTGTTTTAATGGTTTGAAACTAAGATGTCCAAGTCACAATTGATGAATGTTATTGTCAAAGCCAAGACTCACCCTCTAAAAATGTTTTTTGATTAAGTTGTCTAACCAAGAACACCACCCTAGAAGCTCAATTTTATTTTCAGAAGTAGAATTTGATTGTGATATAAATTCCCTTTTTGCACAGCTTTGACATCCAAAGCAGAAAAGTTTCTTCAAATTTTGGGTCAATAGTATATAACACCCTGAAAAAGGTGGGCCGGGGGGGGGGGGGGAGGGGGAGCAGCAAACGTGAGTGTTACTGTTGGATTCTTGTTCTTTGCTTGAATGGGTTGTCAGTATACTAGAGCACGTTTATGGTGCTTGGTATAGTGATTTATTTCAAAAGTGACTTTATTTGCCTGTTTACTGGTTGTTATGGATTTTAATCCAGGTTTGCATTATCCTTAAAGGGTAGATTGTGCACAGGAGAGGTTGTGGGCGCCTCTTTGCTTGTGTTGTACACAAAACCTTGATGGACTCTGATCTGATGAGGAATGTGCATTGCAGGTATTCCAGCTCAAGTTAAATGGAGTGGCATTTAGACTGATTCCTGAGGCATCGCAGATCAAGAATGCATTGCGGGTGAGTTTTCCTTTCTTTCTTTCTTTTTTTTTTTTTTTTGGCTTGTTTATTTTAAGGTTTTGATAACCAGCTCTCAGGTAAAGTATAAAAGGCATCCTCCTCCCCTCCTTTCTACTACACAAAATCATACCCCTATTTTTATGGTGAAAGTATGACAATGAAGCACAGTACAGATAGTTGGGAGTAGCTTTTGATGCAACCTCCCAACTCTGCACAAATTTAATTTTCCTCTTCTTTTTTTATGTATGCATAGCAACAACAACAAAACGTGCAAGGCACTATTTTTATATGGATGCATGTGGGTATCTGTGTTCCTAGTGCCTATACCTTTTTTGGGGGCAGTACAAAGATTGGTTGGAGAACACCAACTTCAAAATATTTCTTTAGCAATGCGTATTTGTTGGTTTTGCATCATCCATCCCAGCTAATGTTGTTATGCCTATGATTTGCAGGAAATGGAAAAGGCCGGTTCATCTGAAGAGGCCTTCCCAGGCATTCCAGTTTTCCAGGTTTTTACAGAATCACTAACAAGTAGATTATAACCATTATCGTGGAGATTGGCATCATGGGCTCCAATAAGGAGAAAAATTGGATGATACCATTGTTTACTTCTATATAAATTTTTTTTGATAACTTGCGTCTTGTTTGCTTAGAGTGTGCAAGTTGTGAGTTGATTCAGATTATGCAAATTTTAGGTTCAGAACAAGTGAAATTTCTTAGAGTATCTTGGAATACTAGGCTGCAACTAATTTGTCTTGTACTGGATCTTTGCCTCCTACATGAAGCAAGTTTTGAGGGAATTCCTTTGCCTCCTCTTTTTAGGTTAGTGGTTTCACGGAAAATGGAAGTGAATTCAATGTTAGGCATCTTACCACCACGTCTAGGATCTTACTTAATATATAAGTGGATGATTTATTTACAATTAAGGAGAATGAAGCGTTGATTGTTTTGTGATATGTTTGTGTCTTTAAACCTGTCACAAGTTCACCACATATGTTGAAATTTACTCTGATCCTGGTGTTTTGGACTAACGGTTAACATGAGTCATAATCCCAGTGGAATGGGAAATTTAAGGTATTGCTATGATTGCCAGTTCTTTAAATTTCAAAGGTCCATTTTTAGATAAACACAACTGTACAGCATCCCATAATTTTTTGATGCAAAATGATCTCATATGTAATTTTGATTTCCCTTTTCTTCTTTATCAACACAGTTTCTAATCGTACGCTGAAATTTTAAGGTATCTTTCTGAGTTTAAAGGCTCAGGGCATCAATGTGTTAAACCTCTCTCTCTATTATCCAAAAAGAAATGCTTCTTTCTCCACTTCCACCCAGGAAAAAAAAAGGAAAAGAAACCCTGCCTGAATGTGATTAAAGAAGGGAAGATTTGAAGAGCCCACTGACAAATAGCAATACTTGTTTGATTAAGCTGACACTTGGTGGTTTAAGTTAGTAGCATTTGCCCAGCATTACCATTTATTGGGGATATCTAATGCGGAAATACGCCTATGTTCTTTTTTTTCTTGCTCATTGCATTAGTATTTTGGTCTCAATTGTATATTTGCCTATTACATTGTCTGCATTTATGTGTTGCTTGACCATGAATGCATGAATCTTTCCTCTGATTCTTTTTCATGGCTTTGATACATAATGTGTCGTTTCAGTCTCAGAGCTTGATATTGAGGAGTCAGAACAAGAGTTACCGTCCAGTATTTTTTAGAAAGGTTGGTCTAGAAAGTCATAGTGGTTTGCACTTTTAAGACAGCACCTTCAATTCCTACATTATTTCCTCAGTTTCTCATTGGTGGGATTTCAGGAGGACCTTGAAAATTCGTTACTGAGAGCTTCCCGCCAGCAAAATCGGTTGAATCCTGTTCTTAGACAAGGTAATGTTGAGGTAAGTTTTTTTAATTATCAATGGTGTCTACTTGAGCTACTCTTTCACTATTTTGAATTTTTTTTAATTTGCAATCTTGTAGGTTGCAGTTCTGGAAGAAATAATAAAAGGGATGAAGGTATGAAACATGTGCCATCATCTCCTCTGTTGGTTGTTATTTTTACACCTTGTCTGAATTAAAGCAATTGCAAGAAGGGGAAGGTACAGAAAAGGAATGAATGAGCTTCCTGTATTTGATTAGAAAAAGGAGGAAGAGACTGCAGCAAAATTGAAGGATTTCTTTCCTTCTAAGCGTAACATTGCTTTCCTTTTGAACTTATGGAATTGGATAAAAGGAAAGGAAGCTGCTGTTAATTTCTTTTTAATAAGGCATAGTTTTAGTATTAATTTTGCCTCCTCTTGCAAGTGCATCCCTTTTTCTCTATCTTTTTCTTTCAACCTTTTGCCCTGTTGTATTTTAGAGGTGGAGGAGGGGAGGGGAGCAGAAGTTGGGAATCATTCAACTTTGCAAGCAGTCAAATTGGATCCATTTACTTGTCCTTTTAGTTAAACCTATTGGAATAAAAGAAATAGATTCTTATTACGCAACCCTAAGTAGGACTTTAATTCTTTTTTTTTTTTTTTTGTTAAGCATCACAAAATGACAATGGAAATATTGCAGGACATGGAATGAGATATCGACCAATATATATGGTTCTCAACCCCCAATACCAATGTTCCAAATACGGCAGCAAAATCACGATTGCCATTGCATCGATATAGCATGCCATATTCCCCAATACTCATAATAGTAGCTAGTATTTGTTTGTCATTGTACGATTCATCAAAAAAATTTTGTATTAAATATAATCCTATACCTATAATTATTGTCCAATATCGATATAGTTGCGACTAATACCGATACTAATATTTTCATTCATATTTTTTTTCCTGGTAATTGATATTTTAATCCTTGTTGTAGGATGGTGCGTGCTCAAAGTGGGATGACGTTGTTTTCATACCTCCTGGATTTGATGTTTCAACTGATCCCACACGGCTGCAGCATGATTAGGTGATGCCATGGCATGTGAGTATACTGATGTAGAATCTCATCAATATCTGATATTACACGTAAAAACCAAGATTGTGGCATATGCTTTACAATGGTTGATATAAGCATCTTAAGTGAAAAATTGGACTCTGAATTATAATACTCTAGCAAACAATTTTTAAGTTATGAATTTGACATGCTATTATTCAAATAGTTGTGCAATTTACGTAAAGTCAACTGATTATACAAGCCTATGTTGCACCTTAAATTCAATGAAAGGCAGTTATATTTTTAACTCAATTTTTGCAAACATGAACTTCCATTGTTTCATTGCATTAGGTTCATATAAACGTCACCATGTAAGAATTTCTTGGTTGGTAGGCTATGAATGAGCTGAGCTTATTTAGTATCTGTATCGCATTATTCAGGTTTGCCTCTTTAACTTGAACAGCTTAAAATGGTGATTTAGATTTACTTTGTTAACATTCACCAATAAGGCTTGAACGAGCTTCTAAACAAGCTTTTTGTCTGCCAATTTTGAGTAGCTTGTTATTTATGAAGGAATAAATTGATAAGTAACTTGTTAAAGCTTGAATTGTTAGCTAAACAAGATCAAAACTAGGTTTGAGCTTGATTTATTAGGCTTCTCAAACAAGTCACAACTGAGTAATCTCAAGTTAAATTTCAAGTAGCTTGACTCACTGGCTAGCCTTAACTGCATAATTAACAGCATTACAAGTATGCTATATGGAATGCATCTATATTGTTTGTTAGATGCATTGGTTAGGATGTAGAGATTATGATCTTCACTGTCTTGAGCAGTTATTAGAAGGAACAAATTATTCCTTTGGAGGATGTGGTAAAAATTCCATACTACTAGAGTTCAACTGCAGCAACTGAATTTATTGATCTTCTGTTAGGTAGTCACATAAAATATTATGTTTTGGGGAAAAGGAACCTCCCTTCCCTGTGCCTTCATCTGATGCAAGGAAGTGGAGCAAACTTGGATATCACAAGACCCAGCTTCATCTTATAATTGATATGCTCAAAAAGAAGTTGATTTCACGCATTTCCTAACTATTATCTTATTTCTTTTATTCCTTGATAGGAATAGTGGACTTGCAAAGACAAAAACTACTGAATTTTACACCTGTGAAGCTTGAATTGGCATTATTAAAAATCTCTTAGGTGTTGATTGCATCTATAGGATAGTCATGGAAACATAGCCACCTTCTTCTTCCAAATAATATCAGCAGGAAGGAGAAATAATTAAATATACCAATTCTTCACTCCTGTTTTGGGTTTTAAATATGAATCCCACATTGCCTTAGGGCCAAACCTAGAACTCAAACATGAATGTATCCTCAGAGTCATGAAGCACCATAGGCTGGGCTGCTAGTTTGTATGTGGGATCGATTCAATTAGGACTTGGATGTTTTTGTAGAAATGTTGTTGGAGCAGCTTTTTTACTATAGTGTTGGGAAATTCCTGGTTTAGGATAAGCTTAAAGAGAAACTTCAAATTAGAGCATTAGGAAGATGCCCTTTTAAAAACTCATTTGAACTTAGGAAACTGAATATGGTTTAGGAAGCCCAAGTTCTCATATATTTTTGTGCAGTTTTAAAACTTCCAGATTATGAAATTTATGTTTTTAATTCAGTAATAAGTGGCATTTGTGCCTTCTATTGAATTCTTGTAGCATGCACTTATAGTATGTTGAAAATAGTGACTTCTAACCGAGTAAATATGCCCTTTGTTTAGCATCCCACTTGGTAATCGATTTAATTTGTCAGGACTTTATATATATATATTGCGGAAGTAAACATTTCTTGAAACTTCAAATAGCATCTACTTTTTAAAGTCAGATGTGCATTTGGACTAGATAAGTTTGAAGTATACTAAGTGGCAAGTGAGCTATAATGACACTGTGGAACATAGCAATCATAGGCTATAAATCCACTTCAATAGAATAGACAATCTTTAATAGGATTTGAATAGTTCGTTTATAGAATATTTTGCAAGCAAAATGTATATGCAATTTACTTTGAGGAGCTAATATGGTTATTATATTTTAAATGCAGAAATGTATGAACCATGTAATTACTTCATCCACAAATCAAAAGAATTTTCTTTATTTAGTGACTAGGACAGCAAATCAAGTAGAATCTCTCGTAGATTTGAACAATAAAAGAATCTTCTTCCATGGGAATCATTTGCTCCATTGCCTCTATAATGTCGACTGCTTACATTCTGGAGGGACACCTTGAGGGAATCGTTTAAAATCAGTGCAATAATTGTATATCATGTGATATCTCTGTACCCATCTTAATCTTCTACGGCTCTTAGCATCAAGATTGAAGTTTTGACTCTTCCATGCACTGTCGGTAAATGCACGAGCAGAGGTAGCAGAGCAAGATGAATGGCTTCCCTTCCAAATGCAGGCGTTGGCATTGAAGTTCCTATAGAATGCTGTGAAGGGTGCGTTTTTCCAGTCGGTCTTTACCAAGCCGCCTTGTGTTGCCCAATCATTTGCATTCCAGAGGCTGGAGTAGATCCTCATTGGTTGGTTCTTTGGGAAAGGCACGCCAATTGCTTCATGGTTCCTGAATACCCTGATTGGAGTGTTGTCCACTAAGAAGCTGCAAAAGGGAAACCGCCAAATGTTAGTAACTCTACCTCCTCTCTTCTCTTATTGACATCATACATGCTTGATCAGAGGAAGAAAATAGTAGGTTTTTTTTTTTATTGCAAGGGGAACAATTATCTATTTTCATTTCTGTTTCTATTTATATAGTGTCATCCCTTCAACCAAAAACAGCATAGAACTAGTTCAACTACGGAGTTAATTTGGTTGTTGCCTTGCTTACATGATGAGCTTGGGGTTCCAAACCATGGAGTAGGTGTGGAAGTTGTTAGTGGGGTCAAACCAGAGGTGGAATTGCTGCTCCCTGTTTCCCTTCCCTTGAGTGAAAACATTTGTATGAAGTGTGTAAGGTTGGCCACTCACATTTCCCAGGAACTCAAAGTCAATTTCATCATGGGTTGGACCTAGCGATGATAACTGCACAAATCATATATTAGTAAGTTTATAATAAACATAGCTTGAGATAATAGAAGATTTGAACAGAGAATAGCGCTACCTGCCTTAAATTTGTAGAACACGTACATACCAGAGATAGAAAATTAATCTATATCATTTTACTTTTAAAAAAATTAAAAGAAGCTGTTCATTAAATGCACACTAAAAGCACCAATTAAGAGGGCTTAATAGTGATATCATTACTACTAGTTTTTAGTAACAGTTTCATGTGCTAGCGAGTATTCTGTTAATGTTCTGAGTTCAGTAATAATAAACGTATCAACCGGGCAGAAAAGTTCAAAATAGGTTAGTTTGTGTTTAATCTCAGATGTCATCTTATATATATTGGGGGAAAGAAAGTAAAAAATCAAATCTAGTTAATACAATTCGTGCAAAAATTTCATGTCTCAACTGCCTTAGTTTGCCTTGAAACTTTTTCAAGGTCTTTTGTTTTTCTATTTTAGAAGCTGAAGTGGTGTGTGTGTGCGCGCGCACGTGCACGTGCGTATACACGTATTTCATTTGGTTCTCACGCCAGAATAATCTGAGTGATTTATGTTTACATGTTTAACATCTTTGCTGCACTCGTGTGAAAACTGTATTGTTGGACAATCCATAAAAAGGAATTAGCAGAGAAGAAATGATTCAAGGTGGCGGTAGCAGGAACAATAGTTAACAGATTTCCTGTGAAGGGCAAGGAGCAGATCTAATAACCAAGCAAAGCCACCTTTACTCACATAGAAGGATGTAACCGTGCCAGCGGAGTTGCCAGCAACAAGCTTGAGTTGCATGTCGATCCTCCCAAACAAGTACTTGTTCCTTGATCTAAAGCCCGACCCAGAAATTCTGTCTAGCGACAGTGACAAAAGCTGTCCTGCCTGAAATGTCTTGACCCGATTGCCACCAAATGTTGGCTCAAAAACCTGATAGAAACTGCCTCCATGGGCAGAGTTCGCCATCAGAGTAACCATTACAATATAGCAACAGTACCAATTAGGCATTATTACTTATCTACTCTCCAATAAAAGCAGTGTTTTTAACGAAAGGAGAGAGACAGATGATGTGTTGGTTGTAGTTTTTTTGTGTGATCGGTTTGAGAGAGGAAGAAATATTTATAGGAAAAGGGGATGAGGAGTGGAGGGGAGAGGAGCGTTGTGGGGTGGAAGGGACGCGTGAGCTTCAGGCTGTTGGACAAAACCTGGTGCCAGCTGGGAAGTGGTCATCACTCCTGGAAGCCCCTTTTTTCTTGTGGGGGACTTTGGATGGATTTCATAAAATATGTTCAGATTTATGGAAACTAATAATACATATAATGAATAATACAGATGATATTTTATTGAGAATATAATGTGTATGGTTCAACTTCTTAAATAATTGGTTTGATATTTATTAGATTACCAGTGTCACCAAGTCTGTGATGCTGAAGTGGTAGGTTTTGTGCGGGAGTTTTCCTGATGTTCTCTATTTAAAGTATTGTAAAATAGTAGTAAATTATTATGCAACTCTTTCTGGAATAAGAAATTTGATAAATTTCAAATTTTGTTTTTTTCTTGAGTTGTATTGGGATTGATCTAGCACGCTTATTTTAGCTTCTTAGAAGCCATGGTGTACTGGGAAAGATCCTAGCCTAGACGGATTTAATTTTAGGAATTTAGAACAGAAAGATCCTAGCCATAGTTTACATGTACTCGTTGACGGACTTAATCTGGTCAAATGAGTATCCTGTCAGGAACCGAGCCACATGGGTTGATTGAATCAGGCAGATCTATCCATTGAAGCAAAAGTAGTGAGGTAGTATAGTCAGCAAAACCGGACAGATGAATCTGTATTTTGCATGGGTATTCATATGGGTGAACACGGATACCAGTGTTGAAGTTGAGAGGGTGAAGAAATTCAACCCTTTTATCCTGTTTTTTTTTTTTTTTTTGTCTTTTTTGTTGCCTCTGAATTCATAAACTTCTTGTTTTAGTAGTCATAAATGAAAAGAAGTTGTGGATGGTTTCTGAAAAGACATCATATGTTAAGAAACAAATAAAGGAGAGAAGGAGAGGCAGCCCCTACCAACTTAATGGTTATTTGAATTCTTGATTTAATAATAAAGTTATCGTTATTCGATATAGTAGTCATATAAAATATGTTTGAAGTGGTTTGATTTTTTTGGATGTTGTACACAATAGGTGTCTTTATACAGTGGCTTGATAAAAAAATTACAATAAAAATATTATGGGAAGCCTCTTTACCATACCTTTTGAGTTGTTGATGGTGTCCATGCTGTGCCAGTGTTTTCATGAACTTGTAGGGAGTGCAGTAAATCATAGGGTCCAGATGATAGGGACCATTGTATGTTTTCCTCCAATTCTTTCAAGATTGGACCATAAAGCTACTATCGCGTTAATGCTTTTCAATAGGCTTTTCTATTTTTACTTCCTTTTAATCCATTATAGAGTCTTATCTTGCCCCGGTGGTGTTGGGGCACGGCAGTCCACCCTATCACTTCTCTCTTCCATCACGGCACCCACGGGGATGATCAACCCAACCAACTGTTCAACACCTGATGCACATTGATTGATGCCTGGCATACCCACTTGGCGCTGTCCACCTGCAGCTTGTTGTGGTCTCTCTTTGCACTCCCTTTTGTTTCGGACCACCAAGAAGAGTTACTGGACAACCACCACCACCATCAATTCCTTAGCCAGAAGTCGTTGAATGCAATGGTGGTGGATCTGTGATGGTGGCCAGCCGGAAGTTGCTGTGGGTTTTGCTATTTTTTATGCTACACTTTTTTGCTTTTTTCCTTCGGCCCGAAGTTAACCGAGCGTGTATAGAGAGGAAGTAGGTTGGAATTTGCTAATTTCTTACATCCACGACACTTGAATGATCTTAAAATCATTGAAGATACAAAGTCTGACATATATGATCCTCTTCAATAGAACCTGTGAATCTGATTGCCTAAGCTATTAGCTAATGATAGGGGCTTAGTTGAATTCTTCATAGACCCTCCAATCCACCCTTTGTGAACTGTTCAAAGCATTTCGATGCCACTTTGGGAAGACGACCCATTTATTCAAATTTTGAAATCATAATTGAAGTCACAGACCTGGCGTGACACAGCTTGGTAGTCGGAGAACCCCAACGGTAATGTGTCGATGCATGCTCTTCCTAAAGAAAAAGGGAATACACTGACAGTACGGTGCTGTGGGACTGGGAGAGCCTGACAGCTTATGGGCGTGGAGGCATGGGAACGTGAAGTGAATTCAGATGCTTAAGCCAGGCGGCATCAATCTCATCCTTTGAGTCTTTCATATCTCATTGATTGGGCATGTAACTAAGCAGACGGCACGGTGGCTAAGCCAGCGCAGCATCAAATCGAAACGCCGAGTTTGGCATCACCCGAATCATGCTTATCTACGTTTATTTTCATTTTTAATCGTTTTTTCGTTTTTCCTTGGACTGGGGCAACTTGAAGCTGACATGGTGTGATATACTCCGAAAGCGCCGTCAATTACACGGCGCCGTCCCAGCAAAGCGCCTTATTATTAATGCAATCTTTGGTTGGAAGTAAAAAATTAAAAATACTTAGAATTTTAATTTCTAAAATAAGAAAGCTCCCACCCTGCCAAAAGCGACCACCTATTCCGGCTTAGTGATGCAATTCAAATAAGGTAATGCTATCACACAATTGATACTAAGTTGTCCCTTTTGCTTAGTGATTCTTGTTTCTACACGATACCTATTTCAGTTTTCATATTATTTTCATAAGAACCTTCTGGAGTTTTAACCGATTATAAATCATTAAAGTCACCACATTATTTCATAACGAAAAATTAAACATTATAACCATACATAAATTAATAGTTAAAGCTCTTTTAAGAACTTGAAACCAATTTTCCTCACTTGGTATAAAATTTGTGTAAAAAATTGTTAAGTTGAATCAATTTAATTAATATTGCCATAGATTGCTTAGAGGATTTGCCCATTATCATTCAGCACAAATAATAATTAATTATTGATATGTTCCTTGGACCCGGGTTGATGCACAAATTAAAAAATCAGCCAAATTCTTTGGTTTGAATCATTTATAAGTATAATATTATCTTTCAATTGATCATAACTATTTTTTAAAATTAAATATCTTATTTAATATCCTATTAAGC
>JAODPA010079623.1:0-27036 GCA_025585075.1 Nepenthes mirabilis | reverse complement strand
TGAACTGAGGTATTTTTTTTTTTTTTTGGTAAGTAAGTTACTGAACTGAGGTATGTTGCTGCCAGGTGGATGGTGTTACCCTTCCAAATTTATAGTTTTTGCTGCTGGTGTTTTAGCTGCTTAAATGATGTTGCCCGTTGTTGCTAGCTGCTACAAGACCTGAATTTTGTTATATTATTTTGGTATCAGTTGATGTATCAAATGCTCGGGGTATGCCTTAGCGTATATGTTTTACCTCTATGGCGGAAAACCCATGGAGATAAATCATTGGATGTATAAATCTTTTCTTTTTAATGCAATTTTACTTACCAAAAAATATATATATAAACTTGAAAGGCTTTCGGATACGAATTCCCTTCACAATTGAACATGTCGAAGCTTCCAGATTATACAATTGAGGTTATACAGACACATATCACTTAATTAAAATTAAACAATGTGAAATTATGCAAAATATTCCTTATGGACCTCGGGTGAACGGTACCCGCATATGAACAGTGCACGTCAACGGTACCTGGTTGCACATATCGATTAATTCTTAAAATTGTGGGCATCCAAAGGGTATCTTATAAAATTCAAGGCATGGGTAATTATAATCCCAAGTTAATTTATGCGTCAAACTCAATTTAATCCACTAAATGGGCTCCGGGCATTGGTTAGGGTCTCCTTAAATGAAATCCTACATAAAACCACAAATTTAGATACCCAATCGATAAATTATTTTTTTTGGTAAATAATTAAGATTAGATTAAATTAAAACAAAATATACAAAACTCTATTCTAACTCCAATTATTTTGCCGACTTAGAGTTAAAATATAGCCGCTAGGGTATACCCCGAGCACATCGTGAAAGAACACATGGGAAAGAAAAACGAAAGGCAGGATCATAAAAAAAACACACGGCTCTCCATCTGTCTTCAAACCCAACAGTCGCCTCAATACTGAATAACTGAACCAGAGCAATCTTCCAACCTCTACGTCACATGCATTGACAATTTGTCAAAAACCGGGAACGTGAGAGAGAACGACCAGTGTGACCATCGTTGTCAATCATCCACGTCGGACATACCGGCAGCCACAACAAGGCTAAGCAAAAGTAACAATCCTGCCTTTTGTCACAGCGAGAAATGGTAAACCGGAATGGAAACAATCCATTCCTAGAACGTGAGAGAATGACCGGTGTGTCCAACCAGGCTAGCCATCCACGTCAGCCAAAGCTTGCTGCCACACAGCCATTGCGTATCCTCTGGAAGACACATACCACGTCAGTCCAAGTTGGCAGCAAAACACTACTTCACCAGTCAGCAAGGAGCCAATCCGGGAATTTGTGAGAAACCCAACCCAATCAGCAACCTCATAACAGACACTCCAAATTTCGCCATGACAGCACGCCATAGTTTAGAGTGCTTACATCCATGATAGCCCATAGAGATAGCGTAGATATGTGGGCTAGAACACAAACCAGAGGTCATCAAACCGGTCTACAAGTAGACCGGTCAAAAAAATTATTTTTATCAAACGGTAAAGGCCTAGCCATCAAAATGAAACCGGATACAACACCAAACCGTCTTGAGGTTTGATACCGGGCAAAAATCACCCGACTTTATGATGCACTTCAAGCAAAAGGAGCATACAGACACAAAATTGAACATCGGGCTAGACCTTCCACACCGGTCCAAGCTAGCGGCCAAACAGAGAACCTGCAGCCTACAGTAGACCCAGAGCTTAGTCTAGTCAGCAGGGAAACCAAACCGGGAATTGAGAGAAGAAACCAGCCCAACCAGTGACTCATTCCAAAGATGGATTGGAGGCACGCCATAGGACAGAGCGCAAACTTCCACGTCTGTCCATAGAGCCAGCATAGATGAGTGCTCAAACAGGCCGGTCTACAAGCAGACTAGTCGAATAATTTTTTTCTCAAGGCCAAAATGACCACGTCAGCCAGTCCTGCAGACAAACCGGGAATTTCACTAATCTAACGGCAACAGGCCAAATATGCCAAGATAGCATATCCAAACCGGCAAAAAAAAAAACAGCAGATTAACCAAAACCGGACGACATAGAGCAGATTTCCAAACCGGCGTTAAGTGTGATACCCAAACCCAATCGATAAATTAACGTGCCCATATTGTGGGTAATCATTTTCTATACTCAAATTAAGCAAAAGTCCCAAAAATTTGTGGGTAAAATATCCGGCGTGGGGTTTAGGGTTTGCCTTGTCCGAAAACCTAACAAATCTACAAATTTGGGTATAAAATTTGTATATGTGCATGCTTGGGTCTTGAAAATCATAAGACATAAACTTAATCGGATATCGGAATGAGGATACTCGAAGAAAATAAGGCAAAAGTGTAAGAAAACGAAAAAGGAGGGTATGAGTGCACTTATCTCAACCCAATCTATCACTTCTCTAACTTACTCGAGATCGAAATCATATTTTTGGACCATGAATTCTCCCTTCCCTCTCTTCTCCCTCCCTCTCTCTTCTCGTGTGTGGAGGCCAAAATCTGGTCTGATCAAAACCCTCATCGGTTTAAATATGTCGGGTCGGCACTCAAGCACTGACCCACCCCCCAACGGGCGCTGCACCCCTGGAATATTTGAAGATTCTCGGCACCCAGTGTTGGCTCCCTGGAAACGGCGGCTGCTCGGCACTGCCTCCAAAACATATTATCCCATAGATCGTAAGCCTAATTTTGCTTACATTAATTTAATACTTCATTATTATCATAAATTAGAACCCAAATCCTATTTACGAATTAATATGTCAAGATTATAATGCTGGTTCCCAAATCCACCAATTCTGGGTCTTCAGGCCTTTTGGTCTAACTCATCCCGTGTCCTTATACTTCGATCCACTTATATTAATTTAATTACTCCTAATTAGCATATCAAGAAAACTTAAACCTTGCAGATCCTTCTTTCTCTCAGGCGCAAGTTGTTGATAACTCATACACTTTACAAATAAATCCTCTGTGAAAGAGTTGATAAACTTAGGTATATCACGAACAAAACCAACAAGAATTTTCTAGGCCATTTTCTTTTTGGTGCTCGCTATCTTAAAAGCATAAACACAGCCAAGAATCAATGGAAAACCCAACCAAAACTCAACCACCCAACCATTCAAGTAATCACAAGCATGACAAAGAAGAGAAGGAAATCTCAACACTATTGCCGGTATGCATTTCTTTGCGGCTTGTCCTCTTTGGCCGATTATTGTGATGATGTACGATGTTGTTGCTGCTGAAACACGTGGGAATTTTGGTGCCATGAGGGTGATGTTGTCTAGCTACATTATGGAATTTTATTGAAATATAAGGCTAGAAGATAAAAGACCAAAATGATAAATTGGACTCTTCAGCTTGCTCCATGTGGCTGCCGAATCTTACTACTACCGAGTGACTAGCTAAAGTTTGCTGGAGTTATCATATTGTGTTGCTAATTTGTTGCTTCATGCCAAAAAAGAAAAACAAGATGGGTAATGCATTCCAGCACCTCCTCTCATAAGAACCTAGCATGATGGTCGCAGTTCCATTATGCCTTTGCTTTGCCTGGTTTTGACAGTTTACATCTGCTACCGGTTTGGCAAGTGGGTTGTGCATACCGGCACCTCCCCTCACTAGAAACTGGTATGCTGGACGTAGTTCCCTTTATGCCTTTCTACGCCTGGGTGGGTTGTGCATACTGGCACCCCCTCGCACAAGTAATCAAAATGCCGATCGCAGTTCCCTTCCTGAACTTCCTCTCACTCTTTGCTGAGTATCGTGCTAAATCGGCACTTCCTCTCATTACAAGGAACAATTCTAGCTAATAGATGCACCAAACCGACTCTGCCTCTCTCAGATTAGGCAGTCCCTCCCAAACAGGCATTCCCTTTCTCACAATGCTCGGTTGTTTTTCTTTTTAATTACATTCCAGAAAAAAATTTAGATGTGGGATAGTTTCTAACGGTTGTATTATTTGCTTGTCGTGATTTGTTCATGTGCTTAGGATATGCCCTTGACTCTATATTCTCCATTCAAGTTGGCACAACACTTGATGTTAGGATATAATTTGATTCTATAATTTTTTTTTATATTTTAATAAAATTTACTTACTTACTAAAAAAAAAAATCTCAACACTGTAAATTGGAGATAACTAGTCCTTAGCTAATACTTATGGAAGAACCAATTGGAAAGACAAAGCACATGCCCAAGGGGTACACTAGTGACCACAACCATAACAAAATGAAAATCTCACGACCTAACACAGATTAACATCAAATCCACCTCAAAAGCAACATTAATAGCCCAAATAACATAGAAGCCCATTAAAATCAAATGAAATCAAGTAAACCGCATGATTACAGCGAAGGCACACATCAACCTTGGAAGAGATGAAAAATTTTTGAAATGCACACTCGTGCATTTGGTGAGTGTATGTTAGGTGTAGAATCAATAGTAGAGAATAGATAGGACTGGAAGGATTCTATGAATGCAAAGGAAGAACCATGTTCAAAATTATGACATTAATTAAACCAAAAAAATTAAAAGAACAAAAAAACTAAAATATGATTTTAGGAAAATTAATTCTTTCACTCTTATCTAAAAGGTGCTAAGTAGTCAATGAGATGGAGGCAACCACACAACTAATAAAAAAAATTTTTTTTTGTAAGTAAGTAAAGTTGAATTAAAATAACAAAAGGTATATAAACTAAATTCAACTCCAAATGTTTTGCCGACTTAGAAATAGAACAAAGCCGCTAGGAAATACCCCGAGCATAAATATACAAAGAAATAATCTGTGAAAGCAAAGAAAAGATACAAAGAAGGAAAAATAACGCCAACCAAAGAACCAACTACCAAGGCGGCCACGAGCTTGCCGCATAACCGGAAGAGCACATCAACACGATAGAACGACTTTCAGCTGTATGTTTGGCAAAAGAACAACAGTAGTAATACGACAATAGCATAGCACGTTCGGCAAACAGCATACCGAACATGGAGATCATCCAATCTGGGCAATTGGACCACTGGACCATAGTAGCATGATACCCATTGAGCCGTGATGCAGAGGAAGGCAAGAATAACAAATACGGAGAACATCCAATCCGGGCAAATGGAGACTAGACCACATCAGCAAGATACCAAACAAAAATCGTAACGAACCACAGAGCTGTGATGCAAAAGAAGCCATGGAAACTGGCCAAGAAAATCTAGATAGCCGGGATTCAGGGTGACCAGCCTCAAGGCGTTTTTTTTTTATTTGACCAATTGCTACCAACAGGGAAAATCATACTTTCACCAAGGTACAAACCGGGCAAGGAGCCCAATAAGCAAATCCGGTAGACAATACAAAATAGCCAATCTTGCAAGTGGCATCCCATAATAATAATTTTCTTTTTAGGAGACCATGAATGTAGAATCCGGTCTATTGCTACAAACTGGGAAACCATACATCCACCAAGGTTCAAAGCGGGCAAGGAGCCCAACAAGCCATTCTGACAAAACAAGACAAAAATCCCAACCTGGCATGGATGAATGTAGAGTCCGGCCTATAGCTACAAATCGGGAAAACTATACATCCACCAAGGTACAAAGCGAGCAAGGAGCCCAACAAGCCATTTCGGCAAAAGAAGACAAAATTTCCAACCTGGCATGTGGCATCCTAACACTTTTTTTTTGGACCCAAGCATACCAATCAACAAGTTGACAGGCCAGATACAGTCGTCGATCAACAAATTAACAGGCCAAACTTTAATAACAATTTTTTATTAAACTCAAGGAAGCCGGTCACCAAGAGACCAGCCAAACACAACCGTTGGTCAGCAAAAAGACAGGCCAAAAATTTTTTTTTATATGGTAGATAAATTCCATCAGTCTAAAGATGTTTTGTTCGCCTTAGAAGAGGCACTAAGAAGAACCTTTAGATGGTTGCGAATAACGTCTAAGGTTTGAGTGAACAGATAAGAGGGAGCATGGAAGTGAGAAGGTTGGAAAGTTCGGTGATTCCGCTTCTTCCAAATATAATACACAATAGCAGCAAGGGTAGGCGGAAGGACGTAGCTTTGAAATTATTCCCTTTCCATTTAGACATAGCCCAAACAATGTTCTGATTTCAATCAGGGTACGGCCATTGAAGGCCGACACGGCACCATATCATATGCCAAAGGTCCGTAGAGAAAATACAGATAAAGAAAAGGTGGTCATTGTTTTCAAACTCATTTTGGCACAGAATGCAGTAGGGAGAGAGATTAGGTATGCCTTTGATACGATCAGTGGTACTTAACCTTCGACGAATGGTCAACTAAAAAATGAACGCATGGGCCGTGGTATAGGAGGGGCCCCAAACATGGGAAGCCCAATAGACTTTCACCTGAGGAGGATGAAAAAGATAGTAAGCTGATCGGGTCATAAATTTTCCATCTTTATTAGCCTTCCATTTGACAGAGTCTCTAAGAGAGGGATCAGGGGGATAATTGGGCATATTCTCAATTAATTCGGACACTTTCATATCAAATTGATTGGGCCAAATCCATTGGTTGAGCCTAATTATAGCCTTGACCTTAGAATCCCAATGCAATACGGTAATCGTTATGATCCGATCGAATATGCAATCATTAAGAGGCCCTAGGGGATGCCAGTTGTCAAGCCAGAGGAAAGTGTCCGAGCCATCACCAATAGAGTGGACAATCTGAAGGCGCATCATAGGGCGGAGCTTCATAATTTTCTTCTTTTTTAGTAAGTAATTAAATTTGAATTAAAATTAAAAAATAAGTACAAAATCTATGTTCTTACCCCAAATGTTTTGCCGACTTGGAGATAGAACATAAACACTGGAACATGCCCCGAACACCCACGTGTAACAATACAAGAGTCCGAAAGAAAAACAGGTAGGAAAAGGGCGGATAGCTTTACATAATCTAACATGCCGACAAGCCGACACCTATCCAGACAGTTGAATGAAAACCAGCCCAGCGGGCCCTAATCAAAAACCCTCAAATACATGAGACAAGACAAGTAATGCTGAAAATAAGCCACCATATTCATTCTCCCACACTAGAAACCAGCAGCCTGACTTTATATCAGCATCCTTAATCAGTTATCTGGGTGGATTTACAGCAGCTCAACTCCTTGATGCTTCATACAAGGCTCACTGTAGCATCAGCATGCAGCTTTTGTGAGGAGAGCTGCACCCGTGAGAGTGATCTGCCCATTCCAGATATACGTCAGCCCTTCAAAGCACCATGCCTCCACTAGCTGAATCCGGTTGTGGCAACCGAAACCAACAGTAACTTTCACAAGGGAGTCACTTTAGTTGAAATTGCATCACCAGTAGGCACAAATGCAGAAGCAAGGCTTCAGTTTTCATAGTCACCATACACACCCTTAACTCCATGCTCAACAAAGGCAAGGAGCCTCTCACTCAAACGCAGAACTCAGCTCCAAGCAACAATGTAGAACGCTAATGTCTTTGCATCAGCAGCACACAGTAAGGAAGGCCCCTATAGCTTTCCACTCCCCCAAGAATCTACTTCCAGCTACACAGCATCCAGCACGATCTGCCATCAGAGCCAACATAGCCAGGCACCAAGACAGCAGATCACCAACCAGGCACTGGAAGACACCAGTCCGCATGAAATCAGAAAACATTTTCAATGAGAGACTGGATTTCAGCGCATAAAACAGCAGTCCTCTCCAAGTTGCTTCAACAAGGCTTGCGGTAGCAGCACCATACAGTTATTGTGAGAAAGCCCCAAGACAATATACATTGGGCAGGTTGGATTTCAACACAAAATAGCAGCCCAACTCCATGATACTCCAGCTAGGCTCACTCCACCTGCAGCATACAGCTTTTGTGTGGCTACCCCGAATCTGTCAACATTAGCATTACTCCAGTACATCATAATGCCACACCAGAACCAGCAGGTGCAAAAGTTCAAACAAAAGCCAACAGCTATACTTCATCAGTAGCTCACTGCCACAACTATGCAAAAGAGGAGAATAGCATCACTGCTTGGGCCATTTTGGTTTTTTCTAGCCCGAAGCTCTCAGCAGAAGTGACCCGGCCACTACAATCCGAGAACATGGAGAGTTCACCCTCCACCTTACCCGGACATGGCAAATCAGCCCTATATCCCACTCACTCCCAACATATCAACAACATTACACAGAAGCACCTGCTCCCATTCACAAACATGTCCTCAGACAATAATCGACAAATTAGAAGAACCTACAACTGGCCAAATGCAAGATCTGCAACAAACAGCAAGCTTAGATCTGGACTATGTCGGACCAGGAAGAAAGGGGTCGCTACCGGCAAATCCTTGGATATCAAACATCTTAAAAATCTTCAATATCTAGAATCAGCTGCAATAGCAACATCAAGCTGATTTGGCCTGCAACAGAGTATAGCATGAAGGGAGCATTCAAACTGTCTACATCTAAATGCTTTAGTGCCACAGCAAAAATTCTCTAGATTTGGCAGCCTGCTACTACATTTTCGAGCAAGCATCAAAACAGATCCTCAATGCACACATTAGAGCCCAGCCCAAAACCTCACAATACGGCATTACGTATTTGAGATTCCAGCAAGGGATTTGATCATCAGCCAACTGCCACGGCACTTTGAAGATTTCCCAGCCCAACATTATAAATTAATTCCAGCACAACAAAGGACATCCAGATCATAGCACCATCTCAGCATCAACAGCTGATATTAGCTCCACAGCCCTGTAGGAACTACAATAGGGGCAGCAATGTGTTTCAGCATGCTTCAGACCAGAGGGCCATCACTAGATCGGATCTGAAGGACTGCAGCCCAGACATCAGCAGCACCAGAGCTATCCTGACCACACCACTACCAGCCAAGCCATCAGCAACATGCATTTTCCAAGCAAGCAGCTGCATCAGCGGCAGCTATGGCTCGCCCAGCCACGAGGACACTAATCCACCGCATCAGTAATTGCTCAACCGGAATGACAGGGGTCACTTTTCCATTACACAACCTGGAATGATCCTGGCTGGAGCAAATGAGTTCATCACCACCACATCAGTGCACCTGAATGCATCAACTTTTTTTTTGGTAAGTGTGTATTTTGGATTAATTTGAATGCATCAACACCCAATACCTATCCAAAGGATGACCATCAGACCAGCGGACTAGAGTAACCCTGGTAGTTTCAAACTTTTTTTTTAGGCTGGGGGGGCAAAAGTGTGTGTGTATGAGTATGAGTGAAAAAAAAGACCCTAGAGTGGGCGCTAGGGAAAAAACCCAAAAAAAAACCAACCATGGGCTAACCAAGTAAATCAAAAAATAGTAAAAGCCACAAATTTTAATTTCCTAATTTTGACCGTATTCCTGTAGACACTTACAAGTATTCATCATAATCTGATATTTTCAAAAAATAAAAAAGAAATAGGAGTCCATCATCTAGCCGGCAAGTAGCCATATCACGAAACAGATGCAGACAAGCAAAGCATCTAAAAGCAACGAAGGAGGTTAACAAAAGGAGGGTGTAACAGGCCCCACAGGCTAGAAGCCAAGAGGGAGGCAATGCACCAAATAAAATTTAAATGGGTTTTTCTTTAATTCTTTTTTCTTTTCCTTTTTTCCTCTTTTTTCTTTTTCTTTTCCTTTCTTTTCCAAAACTGAGTAGCATAATTAATTTTTTTTATATATTCCATCTAATCAGGTGCGACCAAGATACGACCCTGTCAGCTCCCACAGATGCTACCCAATCCTGCCTCCAACTGTACCAGGACCTTTTGAGCGAAGGATCCATTCAGCCTAAAGGAACCACTACATCCACGTCAGCAGGCATCCCATTCCTTAACCATGGAAGCAGGCTAAAGCTAACCAACAGAATTAGGCATCAATTAGGTCCACGACAGCCAAGCTTGAGGGAGTTGAGACCTCAAAGCCCATGTTAGCCCAACTAGCAAACACTCTCATTCATTTTTTTTTTACACGTCGGCCCAACCAGCCAACCTAACATGGCGGACGACATAATTTTTAGCAAATCGTGGAACCAGGAAAAAGCAATCTGTCCTATCACCATGCGGCAAACAAGGAGCATGCCTCCCATAAAACGGCCTCAGGACTGTCCAAACACCCCTATCAGCAATACCAGGAAGGTAAAGAAAATCACCTTCGGTTCAAAAGGGGGATACTCCATCTAGTCAGAATGGATTTGGAGCTATGCGTTCTATCGACTGGAGTAATTTTCAGTTTGCACCGAACCACAGAGGTGATTAGTTTAATCAATTGGGGTTCATTATGTGGCAATGATTTTTTGAATGGGATCTGCTGAAGATGCCTTTCTATTGTGATTGATATGTTGGATGTAAATGGATTGAAAATGCCATGGGCTGCTGCAGGAATGGTGTGATAGACTGGCCTTATTCCACCATATAAGGCCGCCGCCAAGCCTAAAATCCTTGCATCAAAATAGATAATAGATAACAACTAGGTGGACATAAAAATTTTTTTCTTTTCTTTCATATGAATAAACCTTTCTTTTATACACAGGATTGCTTGAGGCCGAACTACATGAGCTGGCCTTCCAGTTTTAATTTCATACTTGGCCGGCCAACACTAAGGTTAGTCGGACATGAATGTCTTGATATGACCTGAGATGTTACTAGAAATATGGATTTCATTTATCAATAAAGTAATCATGGAAACATGCTAACATCTATAAATTTTTATACAGTGTAACTGTTCTACAAGTCATTCTCAAAATATCAAAAGAAATAAATCAAGTTCTTCATTGATCAGCTCCGGCCAACTATGCCGTCTAGCTACTTCATATGGTTCTACTCAATTTCGTCCTCCATAAGCCTCTCGTCATCTGAAAATTGGTAAGAGTGAGTTACAAAACCCAGCAAGATACTCACATACAGAAAACATAAACATATATATAATCAGATCAAAGTAAGGATTTATATCATAACCTTAACATATAAAATCACCATATAATTTCTTCTTTAGTTCAGAATTTTCTTGTTCTTATTCTTATTATCTTGTCTTTAGAAGATTCATAAAAGCAATTCGAAATTCTTATCATCTTTAGGGACCAGACGGGAGCGGACAACATCGAGGAAGGGTTGTGTGTTACCCCACAACCTAAAGCTGTATCCTCCCATTATGCTCCCCGGGGTGGGAGGTAATGCCTTTAACTCGGCATACGGGGCCGTATTCCAAAAGTATTATGCCACCAAAAGTCTCCCCCCGTGGCCCAGGAGGCAGTCCTTGAGTGTCACTCCAATATCCTTCATCCATCTTTAACAACAAGTTTAATGAAAACTCGGTTCTTAGTTCATGTCTTTTGATGGCCGTCCATCATAGTTCGAAAGTCGAAAGTCGTAGAGTTCCACTTGCTGTCCGGATTACATACATTTTCCTTATTATTATAGCTTTTGTTCTTTAACTTCAACAATTGAAGTTCGTATAGCCTTTTAATCATCTTAAAGTCGAAGATTCTTTGATCAAAAGTCAGAGGTCTTTTTCGTCAAAGTAGGAAATCTTTTTCTTAAAACCGGAGTGCTTTTCTAGCAAGGGCGGAGTTCTTATTCTTAAAAGGCCAGAGTTCTTTTCTAAAAAGGCCGGAGCTCTTTTCTCAAGGAGGAGTTCTTTTCTTTAAATATGCAATTATCAAAGTTCATATAAATCGACAAGTACAAAATCGAACATCATGAATATCCGGGTTCGACAAGGGGCGATTTTCAAATTTCGGTTTTGAATTTTGAATTTGCCCGGCGTAGTCCTCGACGATTCCGACTTGGGTGCCGGGAGGCTCCGGTGCCTGCCATGGCCGGCCTCCCGGTTGCTTGCCCGGCCCCCCCGTCACCCGGCAATCCGTCTCCACCCTTCCGTCTCCACAATCTGGAGTTGTCGGTCTCGGCGATCTCGAAGTCTTCGGAGTTGCCTACGTTTTTGGTCATCTTATCTATCTCAAGATTGAGTCCTCTTCTCCTCGGTGCTAGCCTAGGATTGAGTTCTCGATTCGGTTCTCCCATTCTGATAAGGCTGTAGGCTCCGGCCTCGATTTTGGCCCTTCTCGGTTCATACGTCTTCGTGACGATTGGGTCTGTTTCGGATCTGTCTGTGGGCCGATATATGAAGCTTCTATCGGCTCTCTCACTGCGTGTTGGATATGCCGATTCCTTAGGTATGTTGTCCTGGCTCTGTTGCACCTCTGCCTGTGTGTAGCCCGTCTGGTGGACGGATTGGGGATCTCTGTTGTACTAGTCTGGTGATATTGGGCGTTGGTCTGAAGAGCTGGCCATGGTACCTCGGGTTGGCTGTGATCCTTCTGCTGCAGTGGGGCTCTGGTTGCTGCATTGAAGCTCTACTTAAATGTAACCTTTTGGGTTACAGAGTGAGTAGCAGTCTGTTGGACTGCTGTAGTCTGGTAATCACTGCCAGTTTGTTGCTGTTGTATATTTGCAATAGCCTTTTCCAGTGGGCTGCTGTCTCACCTCGAAGGAGCTGATGCTGCCGACTGTCCTCTGTTGTTGCTCTGTTTGTTCTGAGGCTGTGTGTCCCATTTTCTGGATTGGGACATCTCGGCTGAGGGCTGAGCAGCTGGATGAGGTTCCTTTTGGTGGCTAATTGTCCTTTTTGTTGAGATGGTGCCCTTTATGCTCGCTGCTAAATTGCGTCCTTCGGATTGATTTTGTCTGGCTTCTACTGCCATTTTATTGCTGTTGTTGCTTTGCAACAAAATTCTTGGGATGCAATTTGCGTTGGCTGATCCCTTTGGTGTGTTCTGCACTGCCTGATGCCAGGAATGGCTAATTGGCGGTTGCATTTGCTGAATGCTATTGGGGTAGTGGATGCAGATGGCTTTGTTGTGGATTGGGCTTATCTGCAGGCCTTGCTGTCGAGAGAATTTCTGCGTCTCTTTGATGATGCCCTATCAGCACTTAGTTGCTGTCGTCAATAATAAACTTGTGGTACCCCTTGTGGTTGATCTCTGTTGAAGTTGGAGGTTACTGTAGGATGGGGGCTGTTGCTTCTCTTGGAGGTTACTGATGTTGATCTCGGTTGATTCCCTGAATAGGGGCTGTTGCTTCATTTTAATTGTGGGGTGTATGGCTTCTGTCATTTTTGCTGCTGTGGATTGCTGTTGCTTCCAGCTTTACCCCTTGCTGAAGCTCCGGGTTGCTGCTTGCAGTGGTGTTTTTTGTAATGATGCTGAAGCTGCTGTTTAAACAGCTACTGCTGTTAGCGCCTCTCCTGGATTCTGGGAGTTGTGGTACAGACTGCTGCTGATCCAGACTGATATTTGGATGCTCTGGCTAAATTTGCTGTACTGGTTTAAATACTGGTTGATGCTGCTGCTTTTAGTAGCTTGGTTTGTGGGGACTTCATGCTGAGAGTGCTGCCAATGAGCTCGTGATGTTGTGGTATGGTCTGCTGGCAGTTCCTGATGACATGCTGTCCTTCACAGCTTGCTGAGTGCAAGTGACTGTTGGCTGAATGCTCCATGCCCCCTGCTGTGCCAGTTAGATTTGGTGCTGATGATGGAATGGCAGTCGAAGCTGCTGTTGGCCCTGTGTGATTGATGATGTGCCTGATGTAGGAATTTTTGGATGCTGCTGGCCTTGCCGATTTGCCTCCTGTTTGTTTTGGGATGCATTTGGGCTGTTGGTAGCATGCTCATGTAAAATGACTCGTTCATTTTCTTGATTTTGATTAGATTGCTCCTCTTAGAGGTTGTTTGTGGTTTTATCTGATGTACTTGTCGCTCGGGGTATGCCCTAGCGTATTTTGTTCTAACTCCAAGTCAAAAAATTTGGAGTTATAACATTGTTCTTTGTAATTTTTTTCTCCCATAAATCCAAAATACACACTTACTTACCAAAAAAAAAGAATATCAGGGCTCCTTTTTCTAAAATGCGAATAAGAACGATTCTTCCTTAAATCAAAGGAGCAAAACAAACATCATACATACTGAAATATAAGTTCATAAAAATATCAGATATACTAGCGTTGTAAACATGCATAATCATGAACTTAAAACAGGGGTGAGTACTCTTGCCTAGATTTCTTTTACTTCGCCTTGAACTTTTGGTCTCCCTTTACTAGAAAACTCTATTGTGTGCCTCTTTCTCACGCCCTCTAGTTCTTATTTATAGGCCTTGGGTCTGGCGGCCGTCGTTTGGGTTTGGTCACACTGGGGGAATGTTTCGGAGTATGTTATTTGTGGCTTTACATTCCCAAAGAGTTTCCTTATTAAATTTCTAGGTTATTTATAGTTCTACTTTTTCAAAGAGTTTCCTTATTAATTTCTGATCAACTGACCTTAACCAGATTTATGTTTCTTATTTAAATACATTCTGGTCAACTAACTGGCGTTGACCGGATTACTTTCCTCTTTCCCGTCCTTCCTTCCATTGACGTTTTCTGGTCAGCATTTTACGTTGACCGGATTACTCCTTCATCACGCCTTCTGGTCAACACTCATTGACCGGATTACTATCCTTAACTCATTTTCCTAGGTAATTTTAACTTGATATCGGGGATTTTCTATATTCTAGGATCTGGGTCATTACAAATGGTAGATTGTAAATCTGTTTTGAGGTTTTTTGGTGCAAATCTGTGGAGCATTGTACGATTTGCACTTCAATGGGATGTTGTATGAGGTGCTTTCATCTGCCTGTGCTGTTGCAACTGTCGGATGAAATTTGTACCTTGTAGTTTGGCTGTTGGTGGTGATGAAGGCTGCTGGTGGTGCCGTATTTGCCATTCTGTTGCAAGCAGAAGTTGTAACTTTCGAACGGTAGATTGCTTTTGCAGTGTGGTTTGCTGCATTTACCATACTGAAGTTGCCTCCTCCGTCCTATTTCTGCTGTTGGGTAAAAGCTATTGGGTGGTAGGATTCTGTTGCAAAAGCCCTCTGTTTATGCGATGATGCTGGTGGATGTAGCAGATTGGAGCTGGTAGCAGTGAAGCAACTGTTCCTGCAGCTTTTTTGTCCTTGCCAAAGTTGCTGAGTGGAGTAGTAGTTGGAAGAAATGCTGCAAGTGCTCCTTGACTTTGCTGAATATGGAATCACCGAGCTTAGAGCTGCTTAGCAGTTTTGTCTATGTTCTTACTGAAGTGATGATGCTGTATATGCTTGCCTAGGTTTAGGCCATGGACAACAGTTGACTCACTGCTAGTCTTCCCTGCCGTTGCTTGCTGGTTCTTCCAGCAGATGCAATGCTCGAGGTGTGTATTCTTGCTACTTTACCAAACTTGTGATGCCGGGTTTGGTTTGATCATTTCCCTTCCATCAACGGGTACTCTGGTGTTGAACTTGTTCTTTTTTGTATTTATTTTGTTGTTCGAGGTCAGCCCTTGTGATTATGATTTTATCCCAAGTTGGAAAAATACTTGAAATTAAATCATAATTTGTAAAATTTTTTCTTCTTCTTTTAATACAATTAACTTACCAAAACAAAAAAATGATTTTTTGAAAATGCGATGGTTTCATTCTTTCCAAATATTGTAAACTGAGGCAGCAAGAGTGAGACGGAAAGGGAGAGCATTGAGGTTTTTACCTTTCCATATGTTGGCAGCCCACATAATGTTGGAATGCCAATCTGGAGAAGGCAAACTCATCCCTGCCTGACAGCGCATCATCTACCAAACAGCCGAAGTGAAAGGGCAAGCAAAAAAGAGGTGGTCGTGACTTTCAGATCCATTGGTACACAGGATACAGGATGCAGGTTGTTGGATGAAAGTGCTCACTCGATCCAGAGTGCTAAGTCTCTAGCGAATAGCCAGCGACAGTATAAAAGCATGAGCCAGAGTGTACTTCGAGCCCCAGACAAGGTTGAACTAAGGCACCTTTTGCTTTAGACTCTTGGAATAACCCATAAGCAAATTCAGTCGAGAAAACCCAATTGTTGTCTTCACACCATATTATCACATCTCTAGAGGAGGAATCAGGGTTGTAAGGTGAAATGCTTTCAACAATCTCTACAAATTCCATATCAAATGGATTTGGCCACATCCATTTTCCAAGCTTGGTGATATCCTTGACTTTCACATCTATGGGCATCCAAGTTATACATCTAACTCTCTCGTTGAACTGATCACAAAGAGGTCCAAGAGGGTGCCAAAAATCCAGCCATAAGAATGTGTCAACTCCATTACCAATATGATAGCGAATCTTGGAGCGAAGAATAGGATGGAGTTTCATGAGTTTTCTCCAACTCTAGGGAGTTGAATCCAAAATTTTTATAGTCCAGATGCACCTATCTTTGATGCGATAAGCATAACACCAAGAAACCCAAACAGAGGCCTGGTCCTTTGTGATGATCCTCCAAAGATGGCGACACAACAAGGCTTTATTAGATGCGGCAATGTTTTTATGCCCAATCCACCTTCCTGTTTAGATGTGCAAACATCTTTCCAGGCAACCTTAGCTATATAATTTCCTTCAGTGGAACCGATCCACAGAAAGCGGCGGATGGACTTATCTATACTATTCATTACTGATTTTGGAATGATGAACATAGAGGCCCAGTAATTGTGAATTGTCGAAAGGATGGATGAAATAAGCTGAAGCCGCCCACCGAAAGAAAGCCATCTATTCCTCCATGAGGAAATTCTCTACTGAACTTTATCGAGGAGAGGTTTGCAATCTGAGAATGATAGTTTAGTAGTGATAAGGAGGACACCCAGATAGCGAACTGGGAGTTTCCCTCTTTTGTACCCGAGAATGCCCTGAATAATGAGATTGGAGTCCTCATTCCCCAAGTAGATAAAAAGCTCACTTTTATCAAGATTTGGAGAAAGCCCGATAGATTTTCAAATTCAATGAGGCAATCATGTAAAATCTTAATAGACTTAATGTCGGCTTTGGAAAAAAGGAGGATGTCGTCCGCAAAACCAAGCATCACCGTTCTTGATTTCTTACAACGCCAGTGATACTGAAAATCGGGATTACGCATGGCTTTGACTTCCAGAACTCCGTTTAGAACCTTCATCGCTAGAACAAAGAGATAAGGCGATAGAGGATCCCCCTGTCTAAGACCCTTGGCACCACGGAAGAAACCCACAGACTCGCCATTTAAATTGATAGAGAACAAAGTGGTGGTAATGCATTTCCGGATCCATAAAATCATTAGAGGAGGAAAACCCATCAATTTGAGAACTGCCATTAGAAAATCCCATTGAAGGGAGTCATAAGCCTTAATCAGATCAACCTTTAAGGCACAACGCAGGACTCCCCTGTTCAAGTGATATTTATAAAGTAATTCCTGGGCCAGAAGAATATTGTCACCAATATTTCTACCAGCAACGAAAGCTGTTTGGCTTTTGTCAACTAAGAAAGGCAATGTACGCTATAGACGGGCAGCAATAATCTTTGAGATGATCTTGTACAAGACATTGCAACAGGATATGGGACGAAAGTCAGAAACCTTTGTGGGGGACTTGACCTTATGAATTAAGCTTAATATTGTCGCATTAATCTGTTTTTGGAGCTTTCTATGCATGAAAAAGTCTTGGATAGCTGCAACAATCGAGGGACCTACGACATTCCAGGCCACTTTAAAAAATTTAGCAGAGAAACCATCTGGGCCTGGAGATTTACAGTCGTCAATTGAGAATAGGGACTGACGGATCTCCTCAGTTGTAATTGGGCAACAGAGGCCAGGATGGAGGTGTTCATGGATAGAGTGGAGGATAAATGGCCGAGTCTATCCTTGTGGAGAAAATCATTCGAGCGTTGACCAAGGAGGCAAGTAAAGTGGTTAATGAAGAGCTGTTGAACTTCATCTAAACTGCTTGTGGGTGAGCCATCTTCTTTGATTAAGGAAAGGATCTTATTTCTATTATGATTTCTAGCAATAGAGCAAAAAAGATATTTCGTGCACTAATCACCATCTTTGAGCCATCTTAATTTTGTTTTTTGCTGAAGGAAATCCAGTTCTTGCCTCAAGGGGCTACGATAAGCAGCTTTATAATTCTCTTCTTCATTAGCACTAGGATGAAGAGCGGGGAGGATACCAGCCTTCTGAAAGTCCTCAAGGGCCTTACGCATTCTGGACACTTCTTCAGAGATGTCTCCAATGCTACGATTTAAGTCCTTAATCCTCCTCTTGACCATCCACAATTTAGACACAATCTAGAACATGGGGACCCCCTGAACACTACACTGCCAACTCTGTTGAACAATGGAATTAAAATGAGGATGTTGAATGATGAAGTTATTAAAACAAAAACAGCCAGATTTTGGATGACTCCTGGTTAGCGGGGACAAAATGCAAGGTCAGTGATCAGAGAGCCTGGCCGGGGGAAAGGAGGCTTTGTAGTGAAGCTCCATAAGCCAAGGGCCATTAACAACCACTCTATCCAGCTTATGGTATACATGAGAACCCGACTCTCTACCGTCATTCCAAGTGAAGAAAGCCCCATCATAGGTCAGGTCCTGCAAATCACAGTCGATGAGACATTTATCTAAGGCCATGAAACAATTACCATGCCAGCTACCACCCAGATTCTCAGAAGGCGCACTAATGGCATTGAAATCACCCAGCGCAACCCATGGATGTCAAGAGACAAGTTGGTGGATAGCACGCAACTTGTCCCAGAGACTTCATAATTTTCTTCCAGCTCCAAGATGCTGTAGCAGGGACTTTTAGAGTCCAAACACATTGATCCTTAATGCGATTAACATGGATCCAAAGAGACCAAACCGAATCCACATCTTTGGAAATAATGCGCCATAGCAGTTTACAGATATGCACTTTATTTTGGGTCAGAAGATTTTTGATTCCAAGGAAACCTTTAGACTTAGGATAGTAGATATCCTCCCAAGCAACCTTGGACGATGAATTACCCTCATTATTTCAATGCCAAAGGAATCTCTTTTTTGGTAAGTAATTAAGTTTGTAAATAAGAAAAGAAAGTACAAAATCAATGTTCTATCGCCAAGTGATTTTCTGACTTGGGTTTAGAACATAGAAGCAAGGCATCCCCGGGAAATGAGAATCATATCATTAAACCCAGAAAACCGGTAACGAAAGTAAAAAACACAAACAAATAACGTCGGTCCTAAGGAGTTCCTAACGCATCTCGTTACTTGCATCCCGGCTGTTTACATCTCAGACTATTGTCACACATAAGGCTATAATTACCTCGGTTGGTTGCATCTCAGAATTCAGCGAAAAAACCTTAGTCCAATTAGATCGGGATTTAGCATCTCTGGTCACGTATCTAGGAACTTAGCAAAAAAAAGAGGTTGGTGCTTTACAAGTACCATAGTTGTTTTGAAGTGGCACAAACTAGAAACTCATCAACTTTGATCTCGGGCAGTAAGCGTCATCTCAATCTAATACCTGGCAATGATAGACTTTGTTATCCATTCCAGAAAGCAAAGAACTCACCCGTGATCCATCTTTATCAATCTATTTCAGCACAAGTCTTCAACATACATTCAGCTCAATAGTGGGATACTCTATCTTGTCAGAATAGATCTGTTACTTTGCGTCCTGTCAAAGGGAGTGTTTTCCAGTTTACAACGAACTACAATAGTGATTTGATGAATCATTTAGGATACATTCTAATGTGTAAATTTTTTTAAATAAAATTTTTAAATCATAGGTCGTAAAATTTTTTTTCTTTTAGTATAATTAACTTACTTACCAAAAAAAAATTTAGGATACATTCTGAGGCAACAACTTTTTGAAAATACGTTGGTTTCTTTCTTTCCAAATAAAGTAAACAGTTGCAGCAAGTGTGAGGAGGAAGGAGAGAGCTTTGAGGTTATTTCCTTTCCATAAGTTAGCAGCCCAGATAATGTTGGTATGCCATTTAGAGTATGGCCACCTAATCCCAGCCTTGCGGCGCATCAACTGCCATACTTCAGAAGGGAAAGGGCAAGTACTTTTTTTTTGGCAAGTAAATTTTATAAATGAAAGTGGAAAAAAAGATACAGAAACAATGATCGATCTCCAAGTATTTTGCCAACTTGGATTTAGATCAAAGACACAGGGGCACCCCCGAGCACCGTGAAACATATCACGAAACAAAAAAAAAGGAGTAAGCAGAATTACATCCGCAAAGGCCACCAACTAGAACAATCAAAACGGAAGACAGGAACACGGCTGGAGAGTTTCATATGAACCCATCACAATGCACTCCGCCCCTCTGAAGCACGGGCCAAACCACTAGCTTGCCAAAACTGAGAAAAGATGATTGTGACTTTCAGTTCCATTGGTACACAGGGAACATTTTTTTTGGTAAGTAAAAATGCATTAAATAAGAGAAAAATTACACAACCTATGATTTATCTCCAAGTGTTTTTCCGACTTTGAGATAAAATCATAGACGCGAGGACATACCTCAATACCATATGGCAGCACATGACTCCAGAATAAATAAACAAAAATATAGTCCTATAAGATGGACAACATTCTACAACTAAAGCCAGCACTGTCATAATAATCAATAGAGCCAGCAGTAGACTAAGCTAGACCGAGCAAACCGCTAACCCAGCATTACTTTAAAAACAGCTACACTACTAATGGAACAGCAAGAATCCCAGCATCACAAAAGCTAATTCAGTCCTTCATCATCGACGCGCCTACTACATCCACCAGCCACTTCACACACAGCAAAAGCAGAGGGCACTTGCAACAGATTCCTTCCACCCAGCTGCTTCTTCCCAACAGCAGCTACACTTTGGACTACTACATGAGCAACAGTATGCATCTACTTTAGGCCGGAGGAGGCAGCTTCAGTTCGGATTTGAGCATCAGTCAATATGCGTCATCACACCACAGCCAGAGCTATTAGCCATGTGAAGGCATCAGCTTCTGCCAGCATCAGTTTTACAAATTCAACACCACCAACAGCCTCCAACACCAAAAATAGTCGAACCACTAGGAACAAATTCGATCCAACAGCTTTGCAACAGCAGTAACACACTGCCACAACAAGGAGAGTAGCAGCAAATCTTTTCAGCATTCAGTAAACAGAAAAATGCACCTCATATAGCAGCCCTTGGCAGTTGCACACTATACATTGCTCCACAGATTTTGCTACAAACCAGATCGACATATCGGATGAGCTCATCTCGAACAGAGAGCTATCTCGGCCGTTTAAGACCCCTATTTGTACCCATTGCCTCTCATTTTGAATCAGAGTACCCTGATTTTGCCATATACACTCCACATACATTTAGCGTCTCAATAATCTTTAGTAATTTGATTCAGCTGCCTCAGCAACACCAAGCTATCTGCATACATGATGCCGGTTTCTGGATGAAAGTGCTAACACGATCTAGGGTGCTTAGCCTTTGGCGCATTACCAGCCACAGAATGAAAGGATGAGTAGGAGTGTACTTTGGGCCGGAGACTATATTAAACCAAGCCACCTTTTCTTTGGACTCCTGGAATAACCCATATGCAGATTTTGACGAGAAAACCCCATTGCCGCCATCACACCATTTTACCACATCATTACAGGAGGAATCTGGGTTATACGGTGGCATGCTATCTGCAATCGCAGCAACCTCCATGTCAAAAGGATTAGACCATATCCATTCTCCTTGCTGGATGATATCCTTGACTTTTGCATCAGCAGGCAACCCGGTTATGCACCAGATTCTCTCACCGAACCAATCATAGAGAGGTCCAAGAGGGTGCCAATAATCCAACCATAAGAAAGTGTCGACTCCATTACCAATATGGTAGCGGATCATGGGGCGAAGAATAATACGAAGCTTCATGAGTTTTTTTAACTCCAGGTAGTTGAGTCCGAAATTTTAACGGTACAGGTACACCTATCTTTGATGCGATAGGCATAACACCACACCACCCACACAGAGGCTGGGTCCTTTGTGATGATCCTCCAAAAAATGGCGACACAATAGGGCTTTGTTGGATGCTACAATGTTTTTTATGCCCATTCCACCTTCCTCTTTAGACGTACAGACGTCTTTCCAAGCAAACTTTACTGTAGATTTACCTTCGATGGATCCAGGCCACAGAAATTTACGGATGGACCGATCCATACTCTTCAAGACGGATTTTGTAATGATGAACATTGATGCCCAGTAGGTGTGGATTGTCGAGAGGATGGATGAAATCAACTGGAGTCGCCCACCAAAAGAGAGCCATCTGTTCCTCCACGATGATATTCTCTATTGTACTTTGTCTAGGAGAGGTTTTCAATCTTTGCTGGAGAGCTTGGAGGTGATGAGAGGGACACCTAGATATCTAACTGGAAGTTTACCACTTTTGTAACTGAGTATGTGTTGAATAATCAGATTGGTGTCCTCATTCCCAGAGCAAATAAAACTTTCACTTTTAATAGGATTAGGAGAAAGCCTGGATAGAATTTTGAATTCTATGAGGCAATCATGTAAAATCTAAATTGAATTTATGTCTGCTTTGGAAAACAGAATGATGTCGTCCGCAAAACCAAGCATAACAGTTCTTGTTTTCTCAAATCTCTAGTGATACTGGAAATCTTTGTTTTGGTGAGCCTTGATTTCAAGGATACCATTAAGAGCTTTCATCGCCAATACAAAGAGGTAAGGAGAGAGCAGATCCCCCTGTCTAAGACCCTTGGCACCTCAGAAGAAACCCACAGACTCGCCATTTATATTAATTAATAAAGAAGTAGTGGTAATGCATTGTCTGATCCATCGGATCATTGAAAGGGAAAGCCCATCAGTTTGACTACGGCCATCATAAAATCCCATTGAATGGAGTCACAGGCCTTTATCAGATCCACCTTCAAAGCACAACGCAGAACTCCCTTATTCAAGTGATATTTATGTAGCAATTCCTGAGCAAAAGGATATTGTCACCAATGCTTCTTCCAGAGACGAAAGCTGTTTTGCTTTTATCTACCAAATAAGGTAGTGTAGGTTGTAAACGGGTAGCAATAATCTTAGAGATGATCTTGTACAGGATGTTGCAGCAGGAGATGGGTCGAAAATCAGAAACCTTTGATGGAGATTTAACCTTCGGGATTAAGCTTATGATGGTCGCATTAATTTGTTTTAGGAGCTTCCCATGATGGAAAAAATCTTGGATAGCTGCAACAATCGAAGACCCAACAACATTGCAGGCTGCTTTGAAAAATTTTGCGGAGAATCCATCTGGTCCTAGAGCTCTACAGTCATCTATTGAGAAGAGAGACTGTTTGATCTCGTCAGCACTAATTGGGCTACAGAGGCCATGGCGGAGGTGGTCAGGAACAGTATGGAGGATAAACAGCCAGAATCTTTCCTTATTGAAGTGATCAATCGTTCCGCCAGTACCCAGGAGGCGAGTGAAATGGTTAATGAAGAGATGATTAACCTCATCCAAGCTGTTTGTGGGAAAGCCATCCTCTTTGGTTAAGGAAAGGATCTTATTTTTGTTACAATTCCCAGCAATAGAGCGAAAGAAAAATTTTGAGCATTAAGTACCCTCTTTGAGCCAGTTTATTTTCGCTTTTTGTTGAAAAAAATCCAGTTCCTGCCTCAGGGCCTTGCAGTAAACGGCTTTATAATTCTCTTCTTCACTAACGATGGGCAGGAGGCCAGAAAGGAGACTTGCCTTTTGATAATCCTCAAGGGCCTTTTGTATTCTTGATACTTCTTCTGAGACGTTGCCAATCCTTCGATTGAGGTCCTTTGTCCTCCCTTTTAGGAGCCGCAATTTAGACACAATCTGGAACATGGGAACCTCCTGAATACTACTCTACCAACACTGTTGAATAGTAGAAATAAATTGGGGATGTTGAGTAATGAAGTTATTGAATTGAAAATATCCATTCTTTGTATACTTCATGGTTAACGGGGTCAAGATATAGGATGAGTGGTCTGATAGCCTTGCCAGGGGAAAGGAGTCTTTGTAGCAGAGCTCCATAAGCCAGGGACCATTAATAACAACTCTGTCCAGCTTACGGTATACACGAGAACCTGACTCTCTACCGTCGTTCCAAGTGAAGAAGGCCCCCTCATAGTTCAAGTCCTGTAGATCGCAATCTGTGAGGCATTTATCCAAGGCCATAGAACTGTTAACCTGCCAGCTGCCTCCCAGATTTTCAGATGGAGCTCTAATGGCTTTGAAATCACCCATAGCTGCCCATGGCTGGCCAGAAACTTGTTGATGGATAGTGCGCAACATATCCCAAAGACATCTGTGTTCAATCTCGGAGTTAGAGGCATAAATAAAGGATATGAAAAATGTTTGGTTGTTTGTTTTATTCCGGATTTTACAGTGGATGAGTTGGTTAACTTTAGTTAAGATGTTCGGATCAGCGATGTCCTCATCCCAACCTAGCCAAATACGACCAGAAGATGTAGAAGAGTAGTTCATCTTCCATTTTCAAAGTGGCATCAGTTTATGAGCAATAAGAGTAGCCTTATTTTCTTTAATTCTAGTCTCCACGAGTCCTACAATACTGCTACAAGAGGAACGAATAAAGTGTTTGACTTTATGGGTCTTGAGCACCCCATTTAGTCCACGGACATTCTAGCAGGCAATGTTAACCATTGGGCTTGGGAGAAGGGAAATTTTTCTTTTTAGGCCCCTTTGGTTTTTTCAAAATAGATTTAGGAAAAAAATCTACTCCTGCCTTAACATCCTGGGCAAGTGGAGGATAAACTTGCAAGCTGGAAGGACTAGCCCAAAGGAATTTTTTTTTTTTGGTAAGTAAGTAAATTTTATAAATAAAAGTTAAAAAAAAGATACAAAAATAATGATCGATCCCCAAGTGTTTTGCTGACTTGGATTAAATTAAAGACACAGGGCCACCCCCCGAGCAGCATGAAACATTTCACAAAAAAAAAGGAGTAAGCAGAATTACATCATCAAAGGCCACCAACCAGAATAATCAAAACAGAAGACAGGAACATGGCTGGAGAGTTTCATATCAACCCATCACAATGCACTCTGCCCCTCTGAAGCACGGGCCAAACCACTAGCACGCTAAAACTGAGTCTCGTCGAGAGGTCCAAACAACACCTCAGCGAGAGAGCTGCACCTCGTCCATGTGCAATGGGGTCACGGCCTCATCCACGTTATCACGACAACAACAGCAGCCCTCTTAATCTCAGCCAATCAACCATTACACAGCATCAATCGAGCTAGGCGCAGACTGGGCAGCTCAAATTGGGAACGTGAGAAACCGGTGTGCCCAGCAGTGCCAACTCGTCCATGTCAGCTAGTCCCGTAGCCAAACAGGGTATATCATTTTTTTTTTTGGTAAGTAAGTATTTTGGATTAACGGGAGAAAAAATACAAAACCTATGTTTTATCTCCAAGTATTTTGACTTGGAAATAAATCATAAACTGCTAGGGCATACCCCGAGCATCCGGTACATCAGATAATACCAAAAAAGCCTATAAGAGGACAGCGTTTAACAGAAGAAACAAAATATGTAATATGAAGTTACATATTAAATCAACAGATACTAAAGCATCAAAAGCGACACAAAGGAAGCCACTATAGCATCCACAGTGCAGCATCGAGCTATTTAGCAAAAGAACAAAACCAGCCCAGAACACTTGCGGTGCCAGTGCAGCAATTCAACCGGCAGCTTCCGCAGCCTGCAGTACAGCATCCCTGCATTTTGGAAGCCCCAAGGGAAGTAGCCCAGCTTCATGAGCAGCAAGCACAAAGCCCCGCCCCTAGTTTACACTGCACCAGCTCTGCTAGCGGGTTCTGTAATGAGCATCCAAATTGCACAAACCGGTAGCAACAAAGCTCAGCATCATCAGGAGCATGAAACCATCGTAAAAATGGCAACGTGGCACATCAGACAGCCCAGCCCCACACAATCCCGCAGGACAAAATAGCTAATCAGACGTTAAGGATCAACAAACGTTGCCCAAGACCAAAGCCCACCTCCCTGTGTACCTAGCACAACGCAGCAAATCAGAAGAAAATCTGGTTTCAAGCAAGCCCTCCCTCAAGGCAATATCAGCTGCTGATGCTGCAAGAGTTGATACAACAATGGGAAGTGCAACACAAGAAGGAATCAATGGAAATAGCACGAATGGAAGCGCCGGCCAAAGACAATTCTGAACCAGCACCACTCCATCTATATCCCCAGCTAATTCACTCCCAGCGCATAACCATCCGCAATCCCTAGCATCCAGGGACAGCATTACCAGTTGCCAACCCACCATCAGCAGGGTACGGCCACCATCCAGACAGAATCAAGAGCACAAAACCAATCCAAGCTCCATCAAAGTACTACAGACAGAAAGAGTTCCCCAGCAGCATAAGAAGCGAAAGAAACCACACAGCCAGGGGTCAGCACTTCAAAAAGGCCAAAACCCAAGCATAGGTGGCCCCCATCCCTTCCCACACCCTGGCTGAGGCTCATCACATCACAGCACCGGACCATTGACTAAACAGCCCCATAGAACAGCATTCAGCAACACAAAGGATAGCACCTTACAAGCAGCCATTCACGACACTGCAGACCATAAAATGCTCCATCAGAAAGGAAAAGAAATAGCTGCCAACCAAACAACGCTCCACATCCCGGCAAAAATCAGCAGACTCTCCAACTCTACCGAGGATCCCACCCTACCAAACCGGGCCTCAGCCAGCTCTTCAGACCAAAGCCAGGAAGTCCCCAATCCAGGACACGGGCACCCCCCAACCCATCCAACCAGAGGGGACACAATGGCTGAGAATCACCAAAGCCAACAGCAAGACCAGTTCTCCGAGCCAGATCCATAGAACAGAGAGAGAGCTGCCAAGATGCCAGAGGAGATGGAACCGATTTAAGGGACGAAACCCAGATTCATTGCCATTTGCAATAGCAAAGCAGAACGAGCATTGCATCGAACCGCACACTCAATAATCTGCCAGCAAGGAATTTCAGCGTCCAAACAAAGCCAATCCCATTTCTTAGACACTCCAGCCTAAAAATCCAGTTCAAAACAAACCAGACTCCCCCAACCCATCTTACAGGAAGGAGCTTCAGGCAGAGAGGCTTCAGAAACCGGGCTTAGAGCGTTCGTATGCGTCAATCCCAGCGAGCAGCACTTAAGCTTTGGCCATCTGCTCCCGAAATCAAGGGACGCAGCATAACCAGA
>JAODPA010079612.1:0-27038 GCA_025585075.1 Nepenthes mirabilis | reverse complement strand
GGGCTCCTCCTCGGATGGATTCTTCAATTAACAGGGCACTTGTAGCCGCTTTCAGCAATTTTTTTTCTTATTACTACTGAAAATATCATTTTTTCGTTGGATTTGCATGTGTTCAGCTTGCCACCAATGTTCATCGTAAGTCAAATTTCATCCGAGATGCAGGCGAGTTTTCAAGAGACAGTAATACAAATAGACAAGTCTTCGTCAATGATGTCTGAAAATGATACGCAGTGCTTATTATGATCAATATTTATACCAATATCAATGTATCAACTTCTATGACTTAGATGTTGAAATTTGGGAGTTCAGAAAAGATGGTGTGACAAAGAAACCTTCTGCCATTATCATCAAAAGCAGCCAAATTAGGTAAGTTGAGAAGGTGTTTCACAGCGTGAGCCTTCTCTTCTCAGGCTGTGCTACTAAACGAACGCATGATGGACAAATTGCTGTATTCATCGTGACAGAAGCTTCTTGCTAAAATAATAAATTGCAATGAAGGAAGCTAAGCATGATAGAATAAGAACCTAAAGGGTATCTATCAATTCTCACTAGTTGCCGGGCAACCCATTTCTTCCCTGAGAATCCTCACTGCTTCATGGACTCCATCCTGCAGTTTCGAGTCAGAGTATCAGTATTTGCTTCATGTATCTTGATAGTTAAGATTAAGCTGAATGGAAGGGAAATAGAACCGAAAACAGTTCATCATCTCTATGGCGGTTTGGAAACTTCTATGACAGAACTGCTGAAGGAAGCTGGACATTCAAGTGCATATTCTTAACTGTCTGGCTAACAAATACTTACTGATTATGGCAACCACGTAATATTTGAGCAAATCTACATCTAGTGTTCATGCAAGTCAGTCATGTAAGAATTGTGACAGTTCATGGTTGTCTAATATGTACTAGAATATTTCTGAGTTTGATAGTTTGTGGAGCAATCAAATGATCATGGTACTTTGAATCACTCCAAACAGAATCTGTAAAGAGTTTCATGGTATTAGAAAAATGTGGTTTCAAACTCTGAAATTTTGATAATTGTAACCCCATATGGGATGGCAGAATTTCAGAACATCTGTATATTACTACCAGCTCATGCAGGTCCCTAATCACTAGCTTCTGAGATTTCCAGCTGCTCTTAACTTGGAACAGCAACAAAATGAGCAGCATAGGTTGATGCATCACTGCACATTACTGTGATATCTGTAAACTTTTGAGTGATTATTCTTTCTCCTCACAATCATAAGGCTAGTCATACAAAAATGCAGAAGAAACGTCCAGCAAAATTTAGCATAGAGTCAGGTTGTGTAGTTTCATGCTAAGAGCCCACAGAGCTATGGTTGCCCAAAAATGTGACCACTGATATTTATAAACATAAGAACAAAGAAATGTCTTCATATGAAGACTGTAATTTCAGGTAGCATTTCAAGGGCGAATGGCAGTATGAGGGGAAGAGACACTGATTCCATCAGCAAGACATACGGATTGCAATTCGTTTTCATTTAGTGGTTGTGGACCTCCAAACTCCAACCATCTCCCAGTAAATCAAAACCGGCCCAACACAAGAATCATGCAGCAGACGGTGCAGATTTTAGACAACATATCCCGATATTGCATGTTGATTCTCCATTATTAATACTTACCAAAAACAGAAGATTTTTCACAATTAAAAACTACCTCAAGAGAAATTCTTTCAGAGATCTCCTGCGCACGTGCTCTGACTTCAGGAGATAAAGCATAATCAAGGGCCCGAGACAACATCGAAGCACCTTGTTTAATGCTTATCTCATCACTTTGCTCAGGAAGCAAATGGTTCTGTTTCAGCGGCTCTGGCGCAACTCCAAGCCAAAACATCCTTTCAGCCCAATAGAACTGATCCAGAATAAAAGGACATAAAACCTGACATGGGAGATTTCCAAAACATTAAAGTCAAGACAAACGTCATTTTCCCAATTGGAAAAAGAGAATAATCTATCAATGGTAAGAGCACAACTAATGCACAAGGACAAGAAACACAATTTGCACCAAGGAATGTCGTAATTCATAGAGGGCCCTTCAATTATTTTATTCAGAAAAGAAAATCAAATCAAAGCACATAGAAGAAGGCAGCACAAAGTCAGAGAAGTTCAAGTAATTCATCCACCTTTGTGCTCAATGATTATAATCCAGAAGACATGAAAGTATTGTATGATTTTCAAAAAAAAAATCTCCATAGAGTTCAGCATTTGGGCAAATGTGACAGAAGGATGAGAAGAAAAGGGGAGAGGAGATGAGAATGGAATAATACTAGGACAACGCAACAATTGAATTGAAGGGTTAGGAGGATAGGGCGAAAAGTTTTGAAGCTTGAAATTGGGGAAGGAAACAGGTAAAACTTAGGCAGGATAGAATCTAACTAAATAGTAATTTATCGTTATAACGGTCTAGGAAGATTAGAATAGGGTTTAAATGTGAATGCTGGGGTTTGCAATGGGAATTCAAGGGCTAGTAAAAAAGTTACCAACGAACAGAAAACAACAATAAATGAGAATGTTCGTCTCATTTAGTCTATTTCCATTCATACTGAATTCAGGCAATGAATTCTTTCCCAGTATTCGAATTAGGGGATATTTACTCAATTTGGGGATTGGGTAGGAAACGTGTCATGGCCTGACCTTTACAATGCATATCATGGCTCGACCTTTATGGATTGGATCAACCATGCAGCAACAAGACTTCTCCAAGTCAAAGCCATCCTTACTCAACTCAATGATTCAAGAGTCTAGCCTCTGATTATAAGCCACAACAGATTTGCAAATCAAACCCTCTAAATGAATCCCATGTCATTCACATAACTTCAAGGCTCCTGCACCTGTCAATCAAGCTACCAGTAATATATCAATTGCTTCCTAGCGTTTGACCCCTACTGAACTACCTCTCACATAAAACAGTTCACTAGCACACTCAGTACTTGCATAAATCAGGTTATAATCTAGCACCTCAACATATGGAGCACCCTTGCCTCTAACTGACATTACGTACACACTACCCCTCTGTACACCACTCGTGTCCATGACACAATGTCCCCAACACCCAGGCTTCTCTAGCCCATTGTCTAATAGTGCACCTAACGCTCGCGAAGGCAACTCACACATAATGCATCTTGATCACCCATGTATGAAATAACCCAACCCTCATGTCTAGACAAATAGTATACTGAGCAACCTTAAATCAATCTCATACAACACGATATCACCCCATTCCATGCTAATTGTGCTACAAATATCCCTCAAATATTATAAACAGAAGTCTGCACTGAAAGCATATTGAGGGTAGTAATCTTTAGTTCAATGCATATTTGTACTACCAAGCCTTTAGGCCCTTGCTAAATAGTAACAAGTTGTGCATATGCTAGGCTGTCCTCTCAGCATGCCTAAAGACTATATCCCATATATGATAGCTCTCTTATGACACCTAGTGCCCCGTGCACTATTACAACCCCATGGGTGGAAAGAGCTTAACACCAGGATTCCTCCTTGAGAAGTTCTAGACTTAATGGGATTTCAACTGTGAATATTGAGCAACCCCCCCCCCCCCCCCAAAGGGCCTAATTATTGACAATGGCATATATCAATGAACTCATCAAATGCTTGGATCCAACATTCTTACTTCCCACCTAGGATTCACTTCAATTTTCCAGGTGCCTGGGAATATAGCTTACTGATAGGAGAACTGATTCACTGCCCACCTAACAAGGTTGACATCTGTGTCATTAGTGTCGCCACCTACAATGATAGGGTCACCGACTCGCCATACGTTTTGATAGTGTCATCATCCATGTTGACTTTGCCTGCAACATTGTCATCCGTGCATAGGTGTCAAAGCCACATCCATCAACTCACAAGCACACCTCCTATTGCTTGTCAAGATACTAAAGCCACACACAACTCCACCAGTGTCACAGCTTGTTGACACATCGACTTGCATACCATGACATCCTCCCCCATTTGACTTGTTGATGACCTCGATGACTCACCCAATGTGCTAATTAGGATTACATTTGCCCCATTACCTTTGTAGATCCGTTCTGTGACGACCTTGAGTATACAACCCAATTCTATCAAATTATTTGGGACAACAACTCTATATAATGGTCTGAACAATATTTGGCAAACATACTCCCACAATTGACATAACTAGTCATCTAATCACCTGGTCTTCACCCTTGATGAGATGGAAATCATTCCCATCACATTATGCTGCACTAAATAAAAGGAACACACAAGCTCCTATGAGCAAAACATGATAAAGCCTCCAGAGCAAAGTTCATTAACTCCACAAAGCTGACATAGTCTTCTAGCAGTGGCCACTGGCCCACAGACTAGCTCACTAATGACATCCTACCCAACCTCTAATGAAAAAGCTAGCTTGCCTCCTAGAAGAACTACAAGACACATTCTGATAAAATGTCAACTTTGTTTATGCCCGAAAAGCATCCACACAGCATCACGTTCATAATGTTTCTGCTTTCTTCAAAGGTCAGAACTTCTTGCCTCCATCTAAAGGACTTCACTTTTCCCTCAAAATTTTCATGCTCCACTCACGATGCATCCTTAATGCCACTCATTAGCTTATACCTCAAACTTGAGGTCTTCAATTCCACACACATGCCACAGCATCCTTAATGCCACTTGTTAGCTTATACCACAAACATGAGGTCTTCAACTCCACACATGCCATTACACAACATGAATGGTATCCCATTGGATAACACTTTACCTATCATAACAATGCATCTCCTCCGAGTTTTGGACTCATCCAACACATCTTTCTAACACTTCCACAATGGTCAACATGCCCCATGTTACTGTCCACAGCATCTCCACTGGCATTCTTCTCTGAGGAGTTCACCTATCCATTATCATTGAATGTTCTTCACAAGATGGCCCTTTCTAACCAGTGCCTTGCTCCAAAGGATTTACTCTATTCCATCTAAACGTGATACTCCTCTCTAGGATATATATTCAAGGCCACTCCATAGCTTATGCCCTGTAATCGAGGTCTTAGTCTCTACTCCACTGGTTGTCAAAGAAAGTAATGACAGGCTTTTAAGTTCACGAAATTGGTCTCCCTCAATAATGCAGGGCCTTATTGTCCTCACAACACAGTGACCTTATAGAGTAATGAATCATGTGTTCAGTAACTCTCTATGAGCTTTATGTCCATCTTTCACTATTGCAAATCTTCAGTAAGGTGACCTTCTCAAAAGGAAGGTTCTTGTTTACATTCTGCCAAATGAACCTCTAATAAGGCATTTCTAGTACACCCAGTGCCATTCTCAACAAGTAGTCTTGTCCCAAAAAAGTGTAGCTGTTGAAGCTGTTTTCCCACGAGCAACCTAGACATGAAGGTCCAACAATGACATAATTCCTGCAACCATCCTGCCCACTCTACTCACATAGCCACAACTACGACCTTAATTGAAACTAGATTTCAATGCAGTTGAATGATGCACAATATCATGCCATCATTTAGTTGTTGACCACTCTGCAAAACTAGCACATCTCATGACCGCATCACTCCAAGTGCACTCAACACAAAAAAAATTAAAAAATGACATTAAATCTTTGTGTACTAACTCCTAATCAAATTACATGGGACTTAGAAATAAAAGAAATCATTTTATCTACTAAAAGTGACCAAATCAACCGATTACCAAGGAAAAAACATTGCTTTTGGTAATTTGAATTGAATGGTGATATAAAATCAGTCTATTTCCAGCATCATATCTTAATCTTTTCAAAAAATTCGTACAATACTGTTATGTTTCCAAACCAAAGTTCTAACACAAGAAAGTCAAAATATATACTTTACTAGATACAAACTAAGTTGTACAACATTATTCGAATTCAACTCTTTGACCTAAGACTAAAGTTAAGCATGCTCATCTGGACACTACTCAACAACATCTAGCCAAAGGACCCATTAGTCTACTAATGACTAGTAAGAACACATTGTCTCTGACAAAAATTATGTTTCTCAAATATATTAAATTTCAAAGACACCTCAGCATCAAAGTGTAACATGGCATTCAATTGAGTTCTGAAAACGACCACAAAGTACATATAGAATCATAAACTAATCACGTAGAATTCTATATACATAGAAGCTTCCTTAAGCCAAAACGAGATCAATCAAAACCTAGCCATATCACCTGTTAACGATAGTGTCCTCTTACATCTTACCACGCAGCCAGATGAAGAACTGCAACAATGTCAACTCAGCTCTCATACTAATTTTCACCATCTGACTTTAACGTGTCGTAAATAGATTGTATAGTGCTAAGCTATTTCCAACTCCAGCCAACCTTACTTAGCTCGGGAATCCAAAAGTCGCATCTCAAACATTAAGCCACAAGAGGTTTGGAAATTGAATCCCTCTCTACAAGTCCCACATCATTCACATTAACATTTGAGGCTCCCACACCTCTCAGTCTAGCAACTAATGGCATGCTTATTGCTTTCTGGTGTTCAGCTTACCATCTAGCTACCACTCACCCCATTATTTAGTTCTCTTGCCCACTCAGTGCTTGCATACATAGGTCATTTTCCTGTATCTTAAGATATAGCACCCTTGCTATTACTGACACTAGGAATACTCTAACCCACCAATGCATAACAGTCATGTTCTCAACAAATTGTACTCACACACTCGAGCTTTCTAGCTCTTTGTTTGATAGTGTACTTTACGCTAGACAATTCGCACATAATGCATCCTAATCATCCAAGCATACAAGTGAACCTTCACCCCAACCCCACAACATGATGCCACCCAGTTTTGTGCTCACTGCATCACTAAAGCTCAGCTGGCTCAAGGCACCTAGGGTGCCTCTCACCTTAGAGGACTACCCCTCAAGTATTATAAATGGTAGCCCATCTTGAATGCATAACAAGTATAGCAGCTGGCAACCTCTAGTTCAGTGAATATTGGTGCCACTAAGCCATTCGGCCCCACTAGATAGTTTCCACTTGATTCCTAAACTTGTGGATACCTTAGGTTATTGCCTCGACATTTCCTAGAGCTAGGCCCCATCATAGGGTAGCTCACTTAGGTGATTTCCAGTACCCACACACTACAAACACCATGGTTCCCTCTACCAAGGTTTCTATACTTTTATGCAATTTTTAGACATAGAACACCCTCAACTATCACAATGACATGTATCTATGAACCAATCAAGCGCTAGGACCCAATAGTGTTGTGATTCATTGTTCCCACCTAGGGCTCACTTTAGTCATCTTGGTGACTCGAAAAATATCTCCTCAACACAAGAAAATTCATTCACCTAGTGATAGGATGGAAATCAGTAATATCATCACCCCACACCAACAATGTCAACGCCTTGATAACAATGTCACCACTGCACACCTGACAGTGTCAACACCCACTTGATAGTTGTTGTTTTGTCATCCATTCAAGTGTCATCACCACACTAACAATGTTAACATTGACGCTGACATTGCCCGTGACATTGTCAACTATGCCACTACCACATCAAATCCACATCCACCGCATCATAAACGTGCCCCATATTGTTGGTCAAAAGGCTCATGCCATGTACAACTCTACCAATGCCATGGTTGATTGACAACTTGACTTTCTTACCTAGAAACAACGTAGACGTCACGCTATCATATAATTAGAACCCTAAATACAACTCGATGAAGATATCCACATCTAGAATTGTGAATGAATGTCAAGTGCATAAAACTCATTGTTTGACTCCAGAATGCATGGCTGTGCGATCAAGAAGTAATGTATAAATCATCTTTACTTTGCAAGATAATGTTTATTTTCAAGACATTAGGCTTACAACCAACCTGTGGGATTCCAGCATGCAGTGCTGCGGCAGTGGACCCGCTGATTGATCAAAAAAGGAAACAATTTTTAGTGCTGCAGCAGTGGACCAGCATCATAAAGCATTGCGATATATTAAAGAAACAATTTAAAGGAAAATGTTTCTCGTAAAAATTAGCATGAATCAACAAAAGCTCTCACCTACCACCATGATGGATTGCAGCTGCACATTGTCGAAAGAGCCAAATGTACGGAATGGAACTAATAAGCATGAAATGAGTCAAGTCAATCTCTACAGAAGAAAATGTCTACAGAAAAATTCAGAAAATATTGGATCTTGGATACCACAACAGGGACAAGGTATGGGGCACCAAAGGCGCTATTATCATTTCATCCATGGGTGTACCTTTAACAACATTGGCATAAATTATATTCTCATTCTCATTTATTCAGCTTATTCAAAAATTGTGGACCCGTAAAACTTTATAGATCTTGTGATTATTACCCAACACTAAATGTGTCAACTATCAACCATTGTTAGTTATGCCGTAGTGCAATTAAGTACCACTTATGTGACTAGATCCAGATGTAAATAAGATAGTAGAAATCTCTAACCTGAATTTTTATTCATGTAAGAATTTAAGCCAAGTATCCCTTTCATTTGGCAAATCAACAGTTACAGAGTAATATAATAACAGCGTTCACTTTTAGACAAGTCAAAAAGCATAATTAACTGGATGACTAGAATAGCTATATGGTGTTTGAAGCATTAAGTTTACATTTTGCTAAAAGTTTTGCTTTCCTCTTTGTCACATTTCCATGCTACTCTATGTAATTCTTTCCAAATGCTATCAAGCACAAAAAACCCCAATCAAACTCTGAAAAATTCTCACCCAAAAAAGCAAAATAGTCGCCCACAAAAGAGAGTGTGTCCATCTTTGCTAATTTCTTGTTGATCCAAGGATGAATATTCTTCAGTAGCGATAACTCGAATGGCACTTTCTAGGAGTTCACAACCAGAAGAGAAAAGGATGAATCTGTATTTTGTAATATCCACAACAGCTCGAAGAATGTGAAGGAATGCCCAAGGATTCCTCAAGAAGCCCATGCTGATACACCAGATGACAAAAAATTGAAAATTTGGAGAAGTTTAGGTTGGGGGGGGGNATGTGAAGGAATGCCCAAGGATTCCTCAAGAAGCCCATGCTGATACACCAGATGACAAAAAATTGAAAATTTGGAGAAGTTTAGGTTGGGGGGGGGGGGGGGGGACAATACAACCACAATAACAAGCATCATAGATAGCATTGAACTTTACTTCTCAAATATTAAATAGTATGAGTACAGAACTATGAGCTCGCTTCATGAAGAGGAATTACTGCACAAAAAATAATGCACCTAGGATTGGTTAAGAGTTATTCAAAAAGTATATGAATTTACCATGAGTGATCAAGTATTAGGCACTCAAAATCTGTCCAATTTGCCCCAAAGACTACTTACCTCGTGTAAATTTAACCACCTACCTTAACAATGTACCAATCGGGCTTACTAACAATATCAAAGGCCATTACCACATCACTTTTGCTGATTTGGGAAATAGTTGTAGATGTTGGCCAATTTACTATCACGAAGCCATCATTTCATCAGCATGTGTAAGCCTGAAATGATGCATCTTCCCAAAGCCAAAAGGGAACCCAAAAAAAAAAATGATGAAAGATGAAATTCTTATCAACTTGACATAGAAATGATGTGCTTTGGGGATACTTAAATGGTTAACCAACAGCTAGAGCACTAGTTGACAGTTTGAACATGTTTATATTTGGATGTTTTGAGGAAATTAATGGTATGATAACTTTTAGTTTACCAAGCCCTTTTGCCATTCTGTAAAGAGTGCACCTTGGCTCAATGGTAAAATTGCAAGGTCGTAACATGTTTGATTCCTAGAGATACGTGCCTGGACTTTTTTTGTGAAGATTTTTGCAGATGAGATCATACATCCTAAGTTTGGCTCAAGCCCACAAAATAAAGCTTCATTACCTAAAAAAGTTACTCCATTATAAACTGGGGGTTATAACTCCAAACCACAAAATCGGCCTCTCTATAATGTATGGGATAAGGTTACTGACATTTACTTTCTCTAGACCCCATAATGTGAGTGTCTCATATACTGGGCATCCTTGAACATAAGCAAAAAAGCATAGTTAGATCCTTCATTGGTATTTGGTAGGTGCCCAACTCATATGTGATTCCATAAGCCCATCAAGTGAACTTGCTGAATTTATCTTTAATGGAAATCCACAAAATGTTTCAAGCATTCTAGAGCAATCCATCACTTGTGAAGGAACCCCAGGTAATTTTAGGGAATTAAACATCAGTGAAACTAGTTTAAGGATTCCTCTCCCATAAGCAAGCCGCCTCCGTCGCCCTAAACCAAAAACAAACAAACAAAAAAGAAACAAATGAGGGGAAAACTTCCACAACTGTGGGTAAAGAACAGAGTAAACTTGCCATTGTAGGGTGTGTTCTAATGGTTTAACTATGTCTAATTTGATGAATTCAAATTGTGAATATTAGAAGAATATTAGTCATGCCTTCCATGAACTTAATAATAGGTCAAGTTTCATTAAGGAAATAACATCTTGTATATGATCATAGCATATAAATGATAGGGGGAATATTAATTATGCATCACAGTGTTTTCTTGAGGTTTATGCAAAAATACTCAATTCTACAAAACTCACAAGATCTACATAATTTCTTGTGAAAGTTCAGCTGAATTTTGGAAAAATGCAAAATAGAAAGACGATTGAATAATGTAGCTAAATTCATGGGCATCAGTTTATGTACCAGAGACAAAATTTGTCTTATTTGGGAGTTTTCATACAAAGAACAAATTTTTCTTTGGTGGATTCGGCTTCTTTTCCTACTTCGGTTTAACTCCATAGAAGACTGCCATATAGTTTGTTTTAGAAAAAAGCAATGCACTTGACAAACTAGTACAGATACACTAAAAAAATTACTCCTACAATCTTTCCCTATTTCATCCTTCTCTTCTTTCCCTCTGTAACCCGTAATCCTTCTCATCTCCTCCCACATTAATTCTACATGAACAAGTTTGTAAGTTCAGTAGATCAAGTTGATTCACTGAGAAAACACAAAAAGAAACTCAGAACATTGAGTGTATGAATCATAAAAATAACCAGAAGCACAAACTTCATGTATAATAGCCAGACAAACATGAGAATTCTCAAAACGTACCTTCCAATTGAGCTCAGACCTACAAACACAAGTGGCATGGATTTGCAAAACTTCAGAAAAGAATGAATGCCAGTGTGTACTAAACAAAGTTCTCCTTTTGTCTCTTGCCACTCAAATGGAAGTGAATCAAAGTTATTTTTGCAGCTGTTGCATGAAAATTGCCATTCTTGAGGGAGAAACCAAAAGCCACAAACTCGAGTATTTGAAGGCCAATAATCTGCTATAGCAAGGTCATCAGTAAGATGATGAAAGTGGAAAGATTTGCGCAATAATTTTAATTTTTCATTTAACCATAGATCTATTTCTTTTAACTCCGTCCGCCCAAAATGAACATATCAAAATGTTAGAGCTCGTTTGGCCAGGTTGGGCAAAAATCAAACATGTCCAAAAATCAATTTGAATTTATGCCTTGGCACTCAACTACTAAAGCTACATATCCTTTGAGGATGTAAATGGAAAATTTGAGGGGGGGGGGGGGGGGGAGGGAAGATTCACATATGGTTTTCATTGATCTAAAGAAAGCACATTACAGGGTGTGTTGGCAAGTCTTATGGTAGGTGTTGGATAAGAAAAAAGTTGGTAAAAAACATACTAGGGTAATCAAAAATATACTCTTGCAATGACTAGTGTTAGAATTATAGGAGAGAAAACCAAGGACATTCCTATTAAGATAGGAGTGCATCAAGGGTCTACTCTTTCCTATTAAGATAGGAATACATCAAAGATCTACACTACCTGTTTATCTTACCTATGGATAAGCTTTTAAGAGATGTTTAAGATGAAATTCCTTAGTGTATGATATTTGCAGATGATAATATTTTAATAAATAAAATTCAAGAAGGTATAAAAACAAAACACACAAACACAAAAAACAAAAAAATCAAAACAACAAAACTATTATAGTTCACGCTCCATTCAAGCTTCTTAAGTTCTCCATCCTTGTAAGAATATCTCAAGCCATGATCCCTGCAACTAGAACTCCTCCAATCTCTTAGCCTCAATGTCTCCAAAATGTTTCAGAGTCTCCTCTACTTTACTAGCAAAAGGCAATTCCAATAATTTACTATACCCCAACATTTCCTACAAGACCCCAACATTTCCTACAAGACCCCCTTAGAAACCTTCTTTGGGCTTCAAAGGGATTGTTTCCACCGGCTGACAAAAAAAGCAAAGTTGAAGAACAAAATGAAAATATCATCCTCAATCTCTTAAATTTATCCACAAACCACCCATCAAATTCTTAGTAAGTCGTCCAAATGGTCCTTCAAAAATCACTTCCAGGATTTAGCATTCTCTTCACATGATCTTTACTTTCTCAGCCAAAAATATTTATTGGTGAACACAAAATGGCTTCAATCTTTAGCACCATTTCTACCAATCTTCTCTGAAAACAGAAGATCAACAGTCTTCATAAAGACAACAGAGTTTTGGCTCAACATCTAGTGGGGTGCCTAAATTGGAGTTTGCTCATCAGCATCCCCAAGAACCACAGTTCAACTAACCATGCTAGCACAGGGGAATTTAACTAGCCATCTAGATCCTTGGGCTACGTAATTTCTCCTTCTCTATAAGGGTCTACAGACTCAAGAAAACTGAAAAGGCATCTAGTTTACCATTTAGCTTCTCTTAGAATCACTCATGCACACCCCATTTATAATGAAATCCTCACACTAATCACCGGTAACAAAATATTCCAACAAAACGTTTACCACGACTCATTGTCATGCATTACAATGAAGATACCAATTTTCGGTGTTCAGGATTGACAGCAGCAACTTTTTGTCTGTCTACGTTTCACACAATTTCAGTTTTGAACTTAAGGATTTCATTGCTGAGAAGAGTGAGAGCAAATTCATCATCAAAATTTGCATCGCAAGAAAGGCATGTGGAGAAAACTTCAGCAAAGTGATAGAAACAGTAGACATGTTCACCTAACAAATCAAATTAGCATACCAGGACACTCGACCACTTCTCCGCTAAACCCATACCTGTAACAGAGGAAATCACCAGGATATCAGGAGAGATGACCAAATGAAGAAAACATTTTTAACAGTGTGCATTAGCACAAAAGGTGCATTTCAAACTCCGCCATTAACAGACAGGTATCAATCAGCATTCATGTGATGATACATACAGCATGAGCTAGCCATGTTAATTTCTCTCTTCCCTAGAAAGAGGAAAGGATTAATAAAAAATGACCCAGCCCCAGTAGTTAAGCAATCAATTTTTATTTACACATCCATAGAGATATTCAATAGGACCTCATTTTCTCATTTATCAAATGAATCTTACGTCTCTCAGTCATGAGTCAGATGCCTGATCTCAATCAGTTAAAAATACTATGAGGACATGGGAAAAAAGGAACAAGGAGGTCATTCAAAGAATTCAATAACAGGCATTGGCACAAAAATTACGAAATTTGTGGATAAATCAGCCACCAAGTGTAAAGCCACAACCTGAAATGAGAAACCATTCACAACTCTCAATCACTGCAAACAAATATAGGATCATACTGATAAACTTGTCACAATTTTCCTCTCGTAAGGACTCATCTTACAATAGCAAGGGAGATATAGGTCTTTCGTGCCACATGGGAAGGCCAGTCACAGGATCCTGCATTTGGTGAACAGATGATATCAAGGCTTAGAATCACCTCATGTACAAGGAATTTGCATTAGTTGAATCTATAGGTGATATATTAGAATACTTCAAGGATAGCTTGGTTGGAGAAACAAAAACTAACCGTAAAAGGCCAACGGCTTAGTTTTAGCTCATCCCTCCATGATCCCCAATCTTCTGTGAAAAGCGGCCACATCCAATGGATCACATCATTCCAGCAAATCTATTTCACAAGCAAATGAAAACCACGATTGACTGATTAAAATTCCAACCCTGTGTTATTACCTTAACTCCAGAAAAAATGACAACTCAAATTTGCAGTATACAATTGAATCACATCAGTATCACACCATTGCAAGGTTAGAAAAAAGAGTAACATTTTCATCCATATGATTTCCCCTCATTTAGGAAATCTAATTCTTAAGGGAGCAGGGAGCATTTATCACTTGATTTGCTTAATAGAAGCAAAACAGCCATCAACCAAAAATTTTCAATGCCAAAACCTTTGCATCTATTGCATTTATGCTCATGAAAAACATGACTACAAAACTATCTCGCCCTTACATAATAATCTTCAGGTTTTGTGGCACGACCACAAAGCTTGCTAGGCTGGGCTGGGATATATTTATCCTGTGACATGCCAAACATGGCCATCATGTAAACGTGTTGTGCTGGCATGGCACATTTACATGCAGGCAACTCAAATAAATGAGTTGCACCGGCCCGGTACGGCCCATTTAACACCTTATTAGCACCACTAACTTCCATAACTTTCACCACTTACTATTTAGCACATTTGAACACTTAATCGACCACCTATCTTCATACACAAACAAATATTTTTTATAGTCAAGTGAGTTCCATTTCATATTTCAATTATGTGTAGTATGCATAACTGTGCCTGGTAAAGACATTATTAAATCAAGAAAAATAAATACATTGACAAAAAATTAAGAGTTACGAGAAAAGCCTTCAATCCTAGGTGAAGCAGCAATAGTATAATGGCGGTGAAGCTGTAGCTTGTCTTATTTGTCATCAGAAAAGGATGGTAGCCCAATGCACAAGATCCCCACATCATGGGGTCTGAAGAGAATCAAATGTATCCATCTTTTCCCATGGCATTGCAGAGAGGCTCTTATTCTGGTTTAGAAATGTGATCGACAAGACATAATGGAGCAACCATAAAGTTGTACCAAAGCTCACTTAGCCTTGCTTAAGTCATCAAGAATAATCCCCATTCAGCTAGTCTGTCTCTTGTATAGAGACCGTTCTGAGTATCCAACCAACTAATTAATGAAGCTTGTGGAATGTTCCTGCTGCTCAAGATCAGTTTACTCAAGTTAGCAGTTTTTATATACACTCATAGGCCAGCTGCTTTTGCATACAGCACCCCAAGCCACCAGACCCCTGTTTTTGTTCATATCCATACCTAAACAAACAAATCTTCTACAAATGGACTCAGTTTCATCGACAACCTCCTTTGGCAATGAGAGCATTTGAGTCCAGCATAATTGGACACAAAAAATAATAGCCTGCAAGCTGCAAAAGTCTCAATCTACTTGGATAACTCATAAAAATTTAGTGGTCCTGGACTTTGACACTGGCCAGAACTTTATCAAGCAGAATGTTGGTAAGATCTACTAGTACTCCTTGAAACATCTGGAGAAATACAGGTATCTCATGGTAAATTTTCCTTCTTCAACCTGAAGTAACTGCAAAATGTTTTGTTTAGCATTTTGTGCATCCACAAAAGAAGGCCATACTCTTCGAAATCAAGTTCCAAGCCACTCATGCCTGCAACTATGTAGCTGTCAGCTGGCATCGCTTGAATATAGCTTAAATGAGTCTCCCCCTTGCATAACAAAGCAACTCATCAGCATAACTTAAATGAATGATATTCAACTTCTCACATCTCGGATGAAAATGAAATAGCTTGTTATCATTTAAGCCCTTGAGTATTCTGTTCAAGTGGTTCATCACCAAAACAAAGATGTGCAGCACTGTAGTGCCACCCTATCATAGCCCTTTTCCACACTAGAAGTACTCATGAACAGCTGCAGTTGTCATCACAAAGAATCCACTGATTGTTAAGGAGACCATGAATAATTCAATATACTTTTTGGGAAATCATACCCATTAACCACTTGTTCCAAGAAGGCCCAATTAACAGAATCATAGGCCTTCATAAGATCCAGCTTGAGAATACAGTTGGGAGAAATTGCAGCTCTTTTGTATCCTCTAATAATTATGTTTTCAAATATGGACCTACCTTTGATGAAGGCTACTTGAGAAGAATCCACAATCATACATACCACCTATTTAAGTATGTTTCTAAGAAAACTTGGAAATAACTTTACAGGAGCACCGAGTGACTAAAGGGCAATAGGCCTGTCGTCACTAACCCTGTAAAGTGGGTCACCATTAGTACAAGATAAATTGGAGTAGAGTTGAGTTTAACAAATAACTTCCCAGATTGGATGCCTCTATAATTGCCTCAGTAACCTCATCCCACAATAAGCCATTAATAAAGGAGAAGTATGACCATCCAACCTGGTGCCTTGTTATCTGGGATCTTAAATAATGCCTTTTTAATCTCCATTGCTGTTGCTGGTTTATGAAGAAGCTGCTTATCATCACGTGTCAAACAATATCCTCTCTGTAGTGTTGCAGGAATGGTAGCTTTGGTAATGTTAAAAGAGCGAAGGAATTCTGAAAGTAGTTGACCATCATATCACAAATCTGCTGTTGCTTCATTGATTTGTCACCTGCTTTATTACATATAGTGAAGGAATATTTTGTAATAGCATCCCCAAGTTGCACCCATCAGCTTTGGACTTCTGTCTATAAAGTGACTTAGCTAGGAATTCTCTCAAGCTCCTGCAATTGCATCTTTTCTGCCTCAACTCATGTAGCACGATTGGATACTGCTCCTGAATCTCCTGGAGATTAATTCTCACCTCCATAACTCTGGCATATCAGAAAAACAATCTTTGTTTAGTAGTTTCATACCTTTCTTCAAACATTTGAGCTTCTTCACCAACGTGAACATCTTGTTTCCCACAGAGTTCCTTTGACAAGCCTCATTGATAATATTCATGAACTTCTCATGAGTTGTACACTTGTTTTGAATCTCAAAACTCAGGCTGCCTGTGAAATGCGAGCATACAGGAATAGTTCGAAACTCCTAACTCAAGAAAATTCAACTCCACATTTTTTGAACATCATAAGCTCCTGAGGATTCCATAGCATCCAATCAAGTCTTATTCTTTATTTACTTACTCGTTGCCACAGCTTCATAGTATGACTCATTTATTCACCTTCCCGATAAATAGTACAGCTTCAAATATCTCTTTTATTTGCGGTGGGAACTAAAATACTTTTTCTTCATTTATCTGGCATTCTCTTACTTCTTAAAATTATATTAGTAAGTTAGTTAACCAATTTGTCCCAAGTTTCACCAAATATTTCCAAACTTCAATTGGTAATTCATCTGGTCCTATTGTTTTACTATTTTTCATTATAGTAACCTCTTTCCTGGTCTTTTCTGTTTTCCTTCAAACATCTACTTTTTCCTTATATGCATTGTGGGGAAAAATAATATATAAAATTCCTAAAAATAGATTTCTTGGATTTCAGTTGATAAAGAATCATGGGTAACAAAATAAAAAATCTACACACCCTAAATGATTCAACTTGCAGACATATATAGCAAATTGAAGATAAATTGTCACGTAAATTAAAAGGGGGTCCAATAAATGAGTCTACTATATTAGGGGATCCAGGAGGTCAGATATGCACTGATTTATCCATGTATTGCAAAGAGATGATTTTCATGATTTGAACTCGTAACTTTCAAATCTCAATGGAAACCTTAATGTTTTGCAAGGCTCACCCTCAACTTTTCAGATAAGTTCAGGAAAAAAAAGGAAAGAAAGATCAAATAGCAAAAGAGGCCTTCATGGAATATTATCACAAGACAATGCTAAATAGTAAATAGTAATCACTATCATGCCCTTGATGAGAAAGGAAGCAAAAGGCTTTTACACAGACAAAAAATCTAAAAATAAAGGATATATATAACTACATAGAGAAAAAGACAATCAATTTCCTCTCACCTTACTAACTGGAGCCTCTTTAAAATATTTGTATAGAAGTGGAAGTTCCTGTCTGAATTGTCGTTCAAAAGATGAAGGCGCACTAAACAAAAAGTCAATCAACAAAAGTCCAAATGCATGTTCAATTTCAGGAAGTAATTACAAGGAAATATTTGTTATGCAACTCAGAATACGAGCCAATATGATATGAGTTATATAAAACTCTGCTTAACAACTAGACAGTGACTAAATATGAAAGCTGGATCAGTTGAAACAGGCAGACATACATTGTATTAAGAGGTTCTAAATGAGAAGACAGAATAAATGTTGATAGGTTGAAGAGCTATTTTTTTATAAATGAGGAACCTCAGATTGCGTCATTAAAACCAGGGTGCTAAGAACACCCTGCAAGCCCCTGGCACCGAATCCATCCAGAATTACAAGGGTAGGAATCAAACTCAATAAATATATAGATTTACACTGCATATCCAATATCACACTTAAAACTAGCCCATGGCTGTGCAAATAGGAGTTTCTTTTTCACATATGCATAATGTATAATGCACAGAACAGAATTTACAGGGGAAATATACAAAATTAAACTTCCCATTTAAACTCATGTTTAGAATAATCCATAGCTGGAATTTAAATCAAAGCACACTACATGCAGCCTCTAGATGAAGCATATATATCTCTCTTGCCACCCTTGCTAAAATTGAATGAAATATAGCAGTATTGTCCTGGAAAAGGCATCTTCCTTTTGCTTTATCGAATGCAAAAATATTATGCAAATCAGTCCAGCTTCCAACTTTTCCTCATTAAAGATTCTAACAATCTTGACATTTGTTGTACTTCATCCTGGGCCATATTCCTGGCAGCCTCATTATGGCTGCAATGCAGCACAGAAGGGGTTCCTTATCAGCAATATCCATAACAACCCCCAATTAGTTCAGTATTGAAGTCATAACAGCCCAAACATTCCATGTTCTGTGGCTCAGTATTGTTCTTCTCTACAAGACCTACCAATTGTTCTTTGTTTTTCTCACCACCAAGATGCCAAATTTTAAATAAAAGTGAAATAATCACAATTTGATCTCCTACCATTTGCAAGCAATCCAAAAATAGACGTTATTGCATAGACTATATATAAACCTAAACATTTAACTTGAACATAATGGCTCCTTTAGCATAACTGCATAAAAGCAAACATTGGGCTTTTTAAGACTACAGTTACGGATAAAAGATATTCAAGAAGCAAAAATATGAAAAAAGAAAGAATGTCATACTGCATTATTCAGTTAAAATACAATATGCATTGAGGGTACATAAAAGCAGAAGCACAAGCTTTTTGACACCTGTAAGGAACAACATAGGGAGCAGCAACAACACAGCGAATACGAAACAGTTCAGCAAGGTTCCACCCTTCCTGCAACGTCATGGACAAAAAAATTATTCAGCCATGGCAGGGTTGAACAATTTCACATTTTGATCATAGTTGATAATGAAGCATATGTTGAACAGTTTCTAACAAATTTCATTAGAATGATAGAGATGATAATAGTAGTAGTAAATTGGTACCCTTATCTCCTTTCCCTAGCCTAACTGCCTTGAGCACAATAGATAATACCCTAAAAGCCGGATTTGGCTTATACATTGTTATGGTACATTTAGTGCATGAACAGGATTTTTTTGCATTTATACCTAGAATTTGATCTATGCATGATTTGATTTTGGTACGGAACCAATCTAATGCTTGCATATGTGTTATTACGGTTTGATTACTTGTGTGATTGGTATTTTTTTTGGTGATCTCTTAAGGTTTCACCTAATGATTAATTAGCATAAAAAATGCCCTAATTAGGATTGTAATTTATCTTGAGATGTATATCAAGTATAATTGGAGTTATGTACCCCAAATATAATCGAAGTGCTAAATGGAGCTAAGGATTGGCCAAAAGGACATAGTAATAGGAAAACTTCGGAATTCAAGTGGGTTTTGTTATACCATGTTTGGCTGGAAGTCTTATGGATAATTTTCAGTTTTTTTATGTTAATAACAAGCGTTTGACATGTGATGAGGCCAATAGAAATGTTAAATGGTGTGCTTGTGGGGCACAAATGTTGATAAGTGGTCAGGCTTTGCTTACCACATCAAAGGATGACAAGGCTTTGATAGGAATTATTTATTAGGCAAATGAGGTGCTTGCTTTGTTAATCAAATCAGAAATTTGAGAGCTCAAGAGGTCTCCAAAATGTGGCCATAAGAAGTAAAATAGAGGGGAAAGTTAGGGAAACAACTAAACAACAAGCAATAGAGAAGGAAAATCATCCAAGGTTAATTACTGGTAGAAAATAGCAAGCTTATTCAAAGGCAAGAATTTTTCTACTATTCCCGCCTTTCTGACTTAGTTCATTCATCTTGTTTGATTAAGGACTTATGTTTCTTACAGGTTCTATGGAGTTTCTGAAGAATAGATGATGTTTATTAACAAATTTCTACACCACTTATGAAATTTGTTGTTCAATTATTAACAAGGATATTTTCTTTGGTTTTGATTCATGTTGGCTTCACTAAACTTGTTCTTAACGATCATCTGTTGATGATTCCTTCCTTGCTCATGAGATATTGTTATGGGGAAGCTTTGGTTCCATATATCCATCCACGATAACCCTTTTGCGTAGAATATAGAAAGGTGTTATTTGCTGATGGAATTTACATCTGATAGTTTGTAGTCTTTAGTAGAGTTGGTGTAGGCCGAATGGCCTAGTGTTGAGGAGCTTTTTTTTTTATTATTTTGTTATAGGATGTAAATTCACCTCATGGACTCGTCTGTATTTTCTCCTATTGCTTTTTGATGTGGATCCATGTATGTACTTTCTAAACCAATATTTTGGTATCACATCTTCAAATATGATACTGAATCTTCAAACTTGTAAAGCCTATGTTATAACATGTCTAAAATACATTATAAGTTCGTTTACATATATATTACACTTCTATGATAAGGTATAATAGCAGTTGAGAACCAGTACATCATGACCTTGCCAGTGGGGTATGACATTTGTATGGTTTAAATAGTTTTGGATGATCATTATATTGACAGTAATATTTTTTTCATGATCCATATTCATTGTAATCCTAGGTCACATAGTTAGTTGTCATTATTCATATTTATGTATACTAAGTATTTGGCTAACTCTTATATTCTTACATTCTTTGTCCTTTTCAGAACAATGGCCTGGCTTTGGCACAATTAATGGTGAAGTGGAGCTTTTTTTAGAATTATTTTAACAAACACAGTAGTCCTGATTTTGTTATCCTTATGTAGTAATGTAAAAATAACATTTAAGTTTGTATAGTAATGTATATGTCTTTTATGTCTTGCTGGTTTTATATGATGATGATGGCACATGCAAATGTACAAATTATGCACACAGAGATTTACAGTTTCCTGCATCATTATCTGATTAATTATATGACTATTACATAATTGTGCCAAATCATGATAGAATAAGATGTAACTTTAGACAATATGGACACCAAACGGAATAACTATAACAAGATATTAGTAACATTATATTTATGCCCATACCTAGAGAATCAAATTTTGATTTCCTCTTCCAAAAAAATATTTTTTTTTCTCGTGCACTAGCTCACCCCTTTAAACTAAAATATAGATGCATTCAAATATCCGGACTACTTGTAATTTGTAAAATTGCCTAGATGACAAAACAATTCTCCTTTTAAGTCAATTTTGAGGATGACAAGCACCTCTAATTTACCACACCTGCACATGAATGCAGCCGGAGTTGCAATATGGTTTGCTAGAAGTTATTTATTTGTTTCCTATATATCTGGCCTATGCGTAGCATAGATAGAACATTATTAACCACAAAAACAAAGATTTCATATACAGCAACTGTGGTCCAATTACAGCTTCCCAGTGGATAAAAGACATGCTTATGGCTTAGCATGACATATTGTCTTATCACAAGTTGATTTTCATCACCTTGAACCAGATACTTCATCAACCAGCCATAATGCTTCAATTTCCTAGTCATATATCATTTCAGAATTATAATCACACTCTATACCAAGTTTCCTCATAATAAGGGACTTCTTACCAATATTTTAGTTTAGAAAAACCCTACTCCTTATGATAAATGCCATGCAACAGTGGAATGAAATCTTAACCGATATGCAACATATCAGCTTATATACATTGATATCGCCCCCGTATCTTAACAAAATCATAATATGTTACTATAAATTGGTCAATACACTCAATATTTTTTGATATATTGGCTGATATTTGAATTTGACCCTAAGGTTCAGGCTCTTAAAAAAATGTGTCTGAAATTGATATTTATCATTATATGCATACCGATATCATGCAACTGTGACCAATACTAATACCAATATCAGTACTAATATTTTCATCCATGCACGTGACATCCCATCCTACATCAGATAATGGACAGCCTGCACCCATTACATAAGGCTTGGGAAGCAACTAATCTTGAAATTTAATTTTACATATGAGCCAGTGTTGGCAGACCCATTGTCAAAGATGTTGGTTAAGAAGTTTGAATACCATTATGAGCTAGGTTGTGGCAAAAAGATACTAGAGTCCAACCTACCAACAAGGACGCACAACTAAACATTGTGCCCATGCTAAGGCTCCGTTTGTTTGTAGAAAATATTTTTCATTGAAAATATCTTCTTAAATGATGTTTCCATGTTTCCCTAAAAATAGAATCAAATAAAATAACTTCTCATATTATTTTCCGTCATTTGGTGTATAAGAAATTTTCGATTACTAGACCAATCTAATCAAAAATAGTGGAAATCTCCAATCATCAACGGAAGTGATATTTATGGTGGTGATAGTTTTTATCAATAGTGATATTTATGGTTAAAAAAATATTTCTGGTCATCGCAGATTGGTCATCTATGTAATGACATATCCGGCTGAAGACCAAGGGCAAGGTCAATGACATTGCATGAGGGTGGTTGGCGGAGGTGGCTGAGGCATCACCAGTTCATGACCAACACTAGTGATCAGGGCCATAGTCCGTAGACGATGGCATCATATACTAAAATTGACTCCCCATTTTGAAAACAAGAATTCATTTTCTAGAGTTACAAACTCAAATAATCGTTTAACTTATTTTCATGTAATTGCTAAACACCGAAAATTGAAAATATTTCCCATTTTCTGCTAGACACCAAATATCACGAAAACATTTCCCAGGAAGTTATTTTTCTATGGAACAACAAAGCCTAAGTGTTACATCATGGGCAAGGTTGCTGGAGCCAACCTCAATATCCAATAGGAACCATAGTACTTATCCCTTCCCAATAGGCCTTAAACCCTGATCCATGGTTGGGCCATCAACCTTAAGAAAACATAGTGCAAGGTGGCCAACCTTAGAATCCCACATCACTAGTGAGAGTCCTTGGACCTAAGCAATGGAGATTGTAAGAACACATCACATATCGGATAGGAAAGAATTTGTATCGTGATACAGCATTTCAATAGACTCATCAACAACTTAGGCTTAAAGTGTGCAGGCTCATTGTCAAGTAGTTGGATAGGGGCTCCCAAAGACCCTCACTTGTATCATCAAGGAGGACTCTTGCACCTAACAAGGTTTTTGGAGTTTCAAGAGATAAATACAATGACATCTTGCCCTATATTAGACTATGAATAGTTTTAAAGCGCCATACGTGATAAGCAATGACTCTTACAACTTAGGCTAAGCTTTGGGGGTCATGGTGAGCTCTCATCAAAATGTTGGATGGGAATTCACTGGCCTTTATGTGAACTGCCACAAATCAAAATGATTATTCCATCAACACAAAGAATAAAATCACTACATAGATCAACACTACAAACAGTGTTACTGCACGAAAATTGCAATTATTTAGAATGTCAATAATCACTTAAAGTTACAGAATTTACCAATGCAAAAAAGTTGATCACAACAAAGTCACCCTCCTTGCTGGGGCGACCAACTCCAAAGAACCTCTCCATCACCAAAAAGCACTCTCGTCTATGTTCTTTAGTAATTATGCTTTTCCGCATAGAAAATGATGAAGCACAAGAGCCTGACTAACCAACAAGCCATTAGAAACATGCACTAAAGCAATTGTTGCCAGGGCAATGAATTCTTCTACTGTAGCAAATCACCAATTTGAACCTTTGGTATCATCATTTTCAGTTGGAGAAAGAACAGGGGGTGATGAAACAAGAGCATATTCAATATCTTTTTCTGTCAAACGTGCAGCTAAGTTCTGCAAAAATCCAACATTAAAAGAGCTGAAGACTAATTGCATAAACAATTATAGTCAAACCTCATCAAAAAATGAAGACTCTGCTAAAAGAAAGCACCTTTGTCCTACGAAAAGGAACATTTTATAAAACATCTGTTCATTGTTCCTTCTTTGTCAAATATGCAAGCCCAACAATTTGATGAATGTGTTACACGAACAACTTGTGTTGAAAACTTCAAATGAAATAGCAGCATATGATTTTAAGGGACCCAGAAGAAGCAAAAATGGGTATCTAGTTCCTGGTAGTGAGGCCAATCCAAGTCTTAATCTATACCACAACACAGTTGTCATATGTTTTGTCTAGAAAAAGATGGTACTAACTCCTCCATAGGGTATATATACAGAGATATGCATGATTTTCTTCATACATCAGCATACACACTATCCACCAACTCAATAATTGGCCTCCACTCTCAATCAGCTTGATAATCAACAAGACATAAGATCTAGGAGCAAGCATGACATAACATTGTGAGCTTCCCACTCTGAAGTTAGCTACACCATTTTTTCCTGTCATTCACCTTTTGCAGGTAAGTTTCTCTGCTAACTCAAAAGTATGATCATTTTTTTCAAACAAATCTCAGCATTAATAGTCAGTGATTATAAATGTACTTAATTTGGTTTAATTGGTATATCCAAATCATTCAGATTTAAAATGAGAGACAGAGAAAGAGAGAGAGAGAGAGAGAGAGATTTATCAGTGAGGAAGGAGAAAATATTGGATCAAGCTGATGAAGGACCACCGAAGTGGTTAAGTTGGTTAAAAACATCATTGCACATCCCAATTGGGACAGGCTTGGAATTCTTGGATGATGTCTATTCTTTCCACAATTTTTCTCCCTTCTTGATGAATCACAAATACTGATTCTTACAGCTCTAGCAAATCACAAAATAGAAGGCCAGAAGGTAAAAAGTCTGCTGCCATTTTACCATATGATTTTTTTTTTTTCACGGAAAGCAACAGGCAGCAATGACTAAGTCACAATTAATGCAAATACCAGCTATAGAAGTTCATTATTAAGTGACAAACTTCAGCTAAGGCAATAAATAGAGTCCAAACCTCATGTGCGGAATGAGTTACAAAAACCACTTCATATATTCTCTGATCACAAGCAAAAGCGGCAGCAATGGCCTGCAGGTACAAATTGAAATGTACAGCAGAATGCTCAAATAGAAGAAGCTTTATTTTTATTGAAGTGGGAAAGCAAGGAAAGAGGAAAAATGATCCAAGGGAACACAATCAAAAAGAAATTTTTGTTAGAGACATAAAATGCAGCCATAGTTTCCTAAAATGTTGGACAAAAAGAGTTCTAGTCCATTGGCATACAGAGTGGACACCCAATCCAATACGATAGCAGCAATCATAATGCTTTAAAACAAACAAGCTAATTAATCTGATGCCAAAATAGATTAGCATTAAGCAGTCATTTTGAATGTTTTTCAAATATCTGTATCATAAACAAGAAATATATCAGGCCTCCACACACTTTATTGGCTTTGAGGATGATATCTCAACTGCAGATCCAGGGCAAGGCCTTGTGAAGAGAAAGAGTGAGAGAGAGAGAGCATAAAGTAATTTGCAGGAAGTAGCCACTATTCGAAAATCTTCAATAATAACAGGAGCAGAAAGATCATTTTCTTTCAATAATAACAGGAGCAGAAAGATCATTTTCTTTTTCCCCAGTGTTAGTTTGATTCCCAATGGCCTTAAAAATGTACCAAAACTTTTAAATGCTTGCAGAGACACCATCCCAGATATCATAGTATTTCAAAGGAGAGAAAGCTTGTTCCTCGACCCTTTTAGAAGAAAGATTAAAAGGAGCCTACACAGCTCCAAACCATTCACAGGTATAGTGTTTTTGGCACCATTCATGAATATAACAGCCGATTTTATAAATGATGATGGCATGTTGGCATATTGTACTCAGTTTTACCAATTTTAAGCAATAGGCTAGGTTTCACAAAAGTTAAGCAATAGGTCGAGTAAGTAGCTAACAACAATAGCAACAACAACCTTACTTCACGCCATACAGTGATACCTTCAACAATAAGAAGTTGGCACAACTTTCATTTAGAAGGACGACAAAGAGTAGGCAGCAATAGCAAAGGATGGAATCATCTTTCGTTTTTCCAAACAGTAAGCATTGCAAATAATTCCACTGTAATTTGAGGGGGGAGAAAGAGAGAGAGAGAGATTACAGCGATAGGATAAACATCGCCATTTGTGCCAAAGGCCATAAACACAGCAAGCGGTTTGCATTTCCCCTTATTCATCTCCATTTGCATGCCTTGACCATGACAAAAGGACATCCACCTAAGAAACTGCCGACATCAAATTTTCCAGTAACAGCAACGAATCACTTTCTCATGATTTTCATGTACGTAGCAGTCGACAAATGCTGCACCTCTGGACATTTCAATTATATCCATGATATTGAAATAACAAAAACCTCAGAGGAACATGATTTTTAACACAACAACAGGCACTGTGATTTATTTAGTTTAGTGAGGAAAGATATTGTACCTTCTACATACGAACGTGCTGAAACAAGAACTACCACAGGCGATTTCTTGTGGGAAATTTGGAACGACTATGAAATCGTGAATTCAGACACGTAGAGCGCTAATGGCGGTCTCGACGGTGGCAGAGGGTGATGAATGAGAGTTCTGAGAGTAACCGAAGGAGGCAGTTTAAGGTGGAGATAGGAGACGTGTGAGGATCGCTGTGTCGCCAAGAATGGGTTGGGAAAAACATAATTCCTTCTCATAAATTAGACTTAAGGAATGCTGCTTGCCTATCAATAGTGGGAGGACTCCAATATCTTTTTATTGGTTTTTTCCCATTATATTTACCTATTAATTTGTATTTCGGTTAAATATTGATAATTATTTCTAGTC